>JAXGGA010008864.1:0-54508 GCA_038373865.1 Uloborus plumipes
AGTAGCTATCATATTAGAATTGACAGTTTTTTTAAATTGTGTCATAAAAATGAAGAATTCTTTACGATCGCATTGGAAAATAATTTGCGGGGTGAATCGGAATACTTTGCTCTGTTGTTTCTATTCAATACAATAGGATAAAATTAGAAACAAAGGAAACTGTTTAAAAATTAAAAGATTGCAACCCCAATTCCTTTTGTCAAGACAGTCAAAGGTTTCCTAAGTGTGTACTCCTTTTGATGAGGAACTAGATATTACAATAAAGCAGTATGTAACCGCCGCTAAGCCAGGGCTAAGGTAGAAACTTACAAAATACCACCAGCTCGTTTATTCCATCCATGTATTGCAAGTCCAAGGGCGGATCCAGAAATGTTCCAAGGGAGGGGCGATTGAATTTTTTTTCTTACTTGCCCATTTATTTCGCCATGTATCCTTGTTAACACATGTTGATTACAAATGTTTTGGCCTCCCATTTCGAAAAATTTCCAGATCAGAGCCTTGAATCCCCACCCTTTCCCTTCATATCATCAAAGAAACTGCAATAGAAGAGTCCCTCAAGGGAGGGGCGATCGCCCCCATCGCCCCTCCCTTGTATCCGACCTTGCGCAAGTCCATGGATGGAATAAACGAGCTGGTGGTGTTTTGCATAGATATTAAAATGCCAGAAAGTTCCGAGTTTAAAACGATTTTTGCTTCTTTGTACTTATAATACGTGGAAAAAGTCATACCGACTTTATGTAGCAAAAGTCCTGTACTAACACAACGACGAATAAGTGCAAAGATTTTACAGGAGGGTCTCAGAAACCTGGAGATTTCAAGAAACTAAAGAAAGGGGATCTCAGAAGATGTTATGAAAAACCTTAGGTCAAGCCGCAGCTGCTCGTTTTAAGAACAAGATAATTTTTTTGGAACACAGGAGTGACTTGTATTTAGATTCAATCTTTGTTCTTCATTTGAAATGAATTTTCTGAAAAATATTTTAAATCTTTCATAAGTTCAAAATTATTTTCGATTTTTGACGAATCTTACGTTTATCGGTACAGAAAATACAATTTTATTTGATAGAAACTATCTGTTCTGGTTTTCCCATATCAATATTGCTTATTTTTGTTTGACCTATTACAGGTTAAACCAAAATTAAAAAAAAAATAACGCGTGTTCGGATTGACCCTTATCAGCGGGGTCAATCGGAACACCTCTAAAAATTATATATATTAATAACAATTTTTTTAACTCGGTTTGTTTTTGCTTTGAATATCAAGAGCTAACAATGACCGAAATTTTTACGCAAAAAATCAAATTAAAAACAAATCTTTTAATTACTTTTTTTTCATGATCAAAGCTGAAATGTGTTCCGATTGCCCCCATTTTTATGGTACTTCATATTATGATATCCCCCACTCAAGGATCCTTATATTCCATTACATTTCAATTAAAAGCCAAAGTTTAAAATTTCGGGAACTAATCGCATTTACAAGTATGAAAAAGTCTCGTTCGCGAAAATGGATTGAGTAAGAAAGAAAACTTTGTAACCTGAAATAGGTCTCTCTAGATCAGCGGTTCTCAACCGGTGGTTCGGCGAACCGGCGCCGGCCAGCAGAAACATTTGACCGGTCCTTAAAGTGTTTTTTCATTAATGTCAAAAGAAAAAAAGTTCTTACTCCAAAAAAAAAAAAAAAAGGAAGAAACAAGCAACGAAAACTAAAGAAAATACCATAATAGTACCAATAATATCTTGTGCTGCATCTTTCACTTGAACACCGCACTTTTCTATGATTTTCAGCAATATGCATTACTTATTTATAACTATTAGAATAACTATTTAGCTTAAAATTTATATCTCTAGTTAAGCAATTATTTAATAACAGGAGTAAGCTTCAATTATGTATTTATTTATTAATTTATTAGTATTATACTTTTGTAAAAAAGAGGGAGGAAATAGCTGTTCACTTGAAAAAAGAAAGAAATCACAAGTTCCCAATGATCCCCATAATGGAAAGTTTTTTTTAATTTAATTTTATTTTTAACCTTTTTTTTTTTTTTTTTGAGAAAAGAAAAAAAAAGAGTTAAAATAATCATTCCGTAAAAAAATACGTGTTTTTAACAAGCTACAAATTATTTTAACAAATAAATAAATAAAAACATAAAAAGGAAAGAAAGAAACAGAAAAAAAATAGAAAAAAAGATCAACAGTTCGCTTTTTTAAATTTTTTTTTCAAAAGCTCTTGCCAGTCCACTAGTCCGTGGAGTTAGTGCAAAAATATTTCACTTCCGGATACCAGTCTGAAATTTTATGTGGGGCTTATATTTACATAGGAGGACAAAAAAAACGCCGGGAGACACTTGATCGGAGTTCAAGGTCATTCTGTGATGACGTCATCAAAATGGCCGCTTTTACAGGTAAATACGTTCGTTTAACTGCTTAAAACTCCATCATAGATTCAAATATTGTAAAACTCAAATATATCATCTGAAAGCTCTTTAAAAGAGATATTTAGAAATATTTAATTTTTCTTTCTGAGGTCAAGGTCTCACCTGTAATGACGTCATCAAAATGGCCGCTTTTACAGGTAAATACGTTTGTTTAACTCCCCCTAAAACTCCTTCATTGATTGAAATATTGCAAAAAAATATATCATCTGAAAGCTCTTTAAAAGAGCTATTTAAAAAAAATTAAATTTTTTCTTTCTAAGGTCCAGAGCCCACCTGTGATGACGTCATCAACATGGCCGCTTTTACAGGTAAATACGTTTGCTTAACTCCCCCTAAAACTCCATCACAGATTCAAATATTGCAAAACTCAACTATATCCTCTGAAAGCTCTTTAAAAGAGCTATTTAGAAAGATTTAATTTTTCTTTCTAAGGTCAAGGGCCCACCTGTGATGACGTCATCAAAATGGCCGCTTTTACAGGTAAATACGTTTGTTTAACTCCCCCTAAAACTCCATTATAGATTTAAATATTTCAAAACTCAACTTTTTCATCTGAAAGCGCTTTAAAAGATCTATTTAGAAAATATTTAATTTTTCTTACTGAGGTCAAGGGCTCACCTGTGATGACGTCATCAAAATGGCAGCTTTTACAGGTAAATATGTTCGTTTAACTGCTTAAAATTCCATCATAGATTGATATACTGCAAAACTCAAATATATCAACTGAAAACTCTTTAAAAGAGCTATTTAGAAAGGTTTAATTTTTCTTTCTGAGGTCAAGGTCCCACCTGTAATGACGTCATCAAAATGGCCGCTTTTACAGGTAAATACGTTTGTTTAACTCCCCCTAAAACTCCATCATAGATTTAAATATTTCAAAACTCAGCTTTTTCATCTAAAAGCGCTTTAAAAAATCTATTTAGAAAATATTTAATTTTTCTTACTGAGGTCAAGGGCTCACCTGTGATGACGTCATCAAAATGGCCGCTTTTACAGGTAAATACGTTCGTTTAACTGCTTAAAACTCCATCATAAATTGATATATTGCAAAACTCAAACATATCATCTGAAAGCTCTTTAAAAGAGCTATTTAAAAAAGTTTAATTTTTCTTTCTGAGATCAAGGCCCCCACCTGTAATGATGTCATCAAAATGGCCGCTTTTACAGGTAAATACGTTTATTTAACTCCCCTTCAAACTCCATCATAGATTTAAATATTTCAAAACTCAACTATATCATCTGAAAGCTCTTTAAAAGAGCTATTTAGAAATACTTAATTTTTCTTTCTAAGGTCAAGGGCCCACCTGTGATGACGTCATCAAAATTGCCGCTTTTACAGGTAAATACGTTTGTTTAACTCCCCCTAAAACTCCATCATAGGTTCAAATATTGCAAAACTCAAATATATCATCTGAAAGCTCTTTAAAAGAGCTATTTCGAAAAGTTTAATTTTTCTTTCTGAGATCAAGGCCCCACCTGTAATGACGTCATCAAAAGGGCCGCTTTTACAGGTAATTACGTTTATTTAACTCCCGAAAAAACTCCATCATAGATTTAAATATTTCAAAACTCAACTATATCATCTGAAAGCTCTTTAAAAGAGCTATTTAGAAAGATTTAATTTTTCTTTCTAAGGTCAAGGGCCCACCTGTGATGACGTCATCAAAATGGCCGCTTTCACAGGTAAATACGTTTGTTATACATTTTCAATTTAAAATTTTTATAACTTTTCAACTATTTGTCTTAGAAAATAAAACTAAGCATTATAAAATAGCTCTTTTAAAGCGCTTTCGGATGATATATTTCAGTTTTGCAATATTTAAATCTATGATGGAGTTTTAAACAGTTACATGAGCCATTTACCTGCAAAAGCGGCCATTTTGATGACGTCATCACAGGTGGGCCCTTGACCTTAGAAAGAAAAATTAAATTTTTCTAAATAGCTCTTTTAAAGAGCTTTCATATGCTATAGTTGAGTTTTGAAATATTTAAATCTATGATGGAGTTTTAGGGGGAGTTAAACAAACGTATTTACCTGTAAAAGCGGCCATTTTGATGACATCATCACAGGTGGGCCCTTGACCTTAGAAAGAAAAATAACATCTTTCTAAATAGCTCTTTTAAAGAGCTTTCAGATGATATAGTTGAGTTTTGAAATATTTAAATCTATGATGGAATTTTAGGGGGAGTTAAATAAACGTATTAACCTGTAAAAGCGGCCATTTTGATGACGTCATTACAGGTGGGCCCTTGACCTCAGAAAGGAACATTAAACCTTTCTAAATAGACCTTTTAAAGAGCTTTCAGATGATATAGTTGAGTTTTGAAATATTTAAATCTATGATGGAGTTTTAGGGGGAGTTAAACAAACGTATTTACAAGTAAAAGCGGCCATTTTGATGACGTCATCAGAGGTGGGCCCTTGACCTTAGAAAAAAAAATACATCTTTCTAAATAGTTCTTTCAAAGAGCTTTCAGATGATACATTTGAGTTTTGCAATATTTCAATCTATGATGAAGTTTTAAGCAATTAAACGAACGTATTTACCTGTAAAAGCGGCCATCTTGATGACGTCATCACGAGAGTTCATGACCCCTGATCATGTGTCTCCCGGCGGTCTTTTTTTCTTATATATGTACATAAGCTCTGTACCAAATTTCACACTGGTATCCGGAAGTGAAATATTTCGGCTGTTTTTGTCGCTAACTCCACAGACTACACTGGTAAAAAAGGTTGAGGACCGCTGCTCTAGATTACCACATTTTATACTAGCAAAAGTTTTAACCAGAATCAGCTTAAAACAAAATACAAGGCTTGAACAAGTGAGTACTACCTCCTTGTCCTCGTTCTTTCGTCACATCTCTGGTAGGAATCTGCTGTGCAGAGGTTGTTCGAGGGGGTGCCTGTAACGCCTTCTGAACTAGACCCGTCAGACTAGCTAGTTGTCTTTCCATTTGCTCCACCCGATGCCTATAAAACATCGACATCAAATTAAAGTTAGTCAACGTGGAAAATAAATAATATACTCTTGTGGATGACTTTGGTTCAACAAACAAAAACAAAAAGATTGTATTCTGTAAAGAAAAAAAAACGAAAAAAAAAAAAAAAAAACACACGTTTCTGAAAAATAAAAGGCAGCAAGTGTGTGTCCTTTCTCCCAGAAATATTTCACGAAAAAAAATCAGCTAAAAATTTGCTTCCTGAAATTAACTTGGAATCTTCGAAAGAATTCAGAAACCTTCCTAATAAAAGTCCGTCACGTTTCTACAATACCAAGATAATTTAGCTTTTATGTTTGATTAATAAACGTAGCAAATCGTTGGCTAGATTTGAACATTCTACTTTTCAGTAACTACCAAATAGCTGTACTGGACTTTAACTTACTAGCCACTTTTTTCACAAACGTAAAAAACGCTTTATTTTACATAAATTTGCCCACCTACTCCCCAGGGATTAAGGGAAATGAGCGATTCCATACCAAATCACCGAAAAAAAAAAAAGTTGGTCGCACGACCGACTCGGATTTTTTTTTAATTTGGTACACAGATTGATGGTATAGAGGTATGAAAAAGCCCAAAAGGAAAGTTAGGGGAAGACCGCCTATATTGGACCACTGCTTAAATTGGACCTCGGGCTTAAAATCTAGTACGGAGATCTGTGCTACACTTTAACAGTAAAAATATGAAGTTTTAGGAATAAAATCAATGTGTATGAAGTTTCACCAGTCTTCGAACTGTTCAGCGTGAGTTACGGCTAGATTTATGTTGAAAACGTGCGAAATCTTATTTTGTGGGCTTGTTTCTAGAAGAATAACTCAAAAACTTGCGAATTGCGGTAAAATACTGTTATGGCATGATAATCTGTGTTTAATAAGGATCACATTGATGTATTTATATGCCCAATTGTGATAATTTTTGACAAAGCAATGAGCTGAAGAATAAAAAATGGCGTGTTTTCCTTTATTGAACCGAAAAATTTTTCCTATATTGGACCGGTGGTCCAATTTAAGAATATGATTTTAAATAAGACTTTTTATTAATCGTAACATAAAATAAGTGACTCGTCTTATTTAATAGCGTAGTTAAAATTATTTTAAGTATACTTTAACACCTACTCACGATATTCATTTAAACTTTTTTATCAAGCACATTTTTATCAAGTAGAAGCTGCAACTTCTTAAAATGTATGTTTTTTTTCCTCTTTATCCATTAAGCTGCAGTTTCAGGTTGTGATTCATATTTATTAACTTAAATAAAATGTATGCTGGTTTACCGAGAGAAAAATATGAAATTCTTCGATATTTTCAAAACGATTTTAAAAGGAAACAATTTATGTTCTACTAAAATATTCAATGTAGATGAAGCCATTGTCCAAAAGCCTCAAAATATATTGACGTATAGAGATAAACACCAGGTTGAAGTAGTAATGAGTGGTGAACGTGGTAGAAATACACTGGTTATTTGCTACATGAGTGCAACAGAATTGCAAGTTTCCCAGGCTTATTTTCAAAAGATTACGTTCTATGTATGAACTTATCGTAAAAGCTTCCCTGGTGAGCAATATGCTTGTTCAAAAAAAAATTAAAAAAGGTTGGATCACAAACGATAATTCACACAATTGATACAACATTTCATCAAAACTGTTAATCCAAGCAATGTAAAAAAAATGTCTTTCTATTAATGGATAGTTACATCACTTACATAAAGAACATTGATGCAATAAACTTGGGTAACGAAAACGATATAATAATAATTTCTCTTTCAGCACATCATACACGTAGATGTGGTCTTTATTCAGTCTCTGTCTACATATTTTAATTGAGCGTATGATACATGGATGCGAGAACATCTAATGAGATCCGCTATCTAATATCGCACAGGAGAACTGTTTAGTAACTCTTATGGGCAAACAACAATTTAGGTCATGGCAAAAGCTGTGAGTTGATTCTAAAGAACAGGAGTTTAGCCTGTTAACTGACATGTGTTTAATGATATTGATTTGGCTGCAACAGAATTAGAGGTAAGTAGTCCAGATCAAACTACTCAAAGTGAACACTGAACAGGTTACATGTTCAGTGTAAGTTGCACACCATGTACAAGAACTAGCTATGACTTAAATTAGTACAAGTTTTGCAGAATCGGCGGATAGTTCTCATCAAAACATGATTGTCAACTCTAACTATGATTTTGTAAAGCCGGCTCACATATCCCCTTTTCCTAAAACAATAGAAGGAACAAAAAGGAAGGTTATCTCAGCAATCATTCTAACGCCGTATAAAAGAGGCATAGAGCAGAAAAAGTCACAGAAGAAGAAGCAAGAAACTGCACAATATTTGTCATAGAGATGAAGTGAAAAACATGATTAAGTGAAGGAAAGCGATCGGCGAGTTTAGCAACACTGCCTAAGTGAGGTCGAAGCAAAAGAAATTCTGTTGCAAATCCTGGAAAAAAGCTGTATAGTTCAAATATAAATTATTCTATGATTTCTTCGTACGGTCCAATTTAGGAAGCGCATGGTTCAATTTAGGCGCATATATTCCTAAATTGGACTTTTGCAACTTTTTATAAGATAATTTTTTTAAAAATAATTTTCACATTTTCAGAAAATATGAGCTTTTAGGGCGGTTCCTGATTAAATTTAGCTTACGATGCCCTATTTTGCATTTCTGTTTTGCTTCACATTGAGCGACACAGGCCTCCTGTTCTTAGGGGGTCCAATATAGGCGGTCTTCCCCTACCTGCTCCACTTATTTTCTGAGATACATGCCCTCAAAGTTTGTCCGCCACGTCAAAATACTAAAAAAGTGATGTTATTTAATCATTTTTTATAAAAAATCGTACACATGCAAAATAAAAGTGTTAGATATCTATGGAAACTAGTTACTCCAGGCATTCTGAAAAAAAAATACTAGAACGTTAATAATGAAAATTGCCAAGGTACAGGGCTCTTTGAAGTTGTCACCACAAAAACTTGATTTTGCAGATTTTGCTAAAATTCAGGCATTTATTACAAAAAAAGGCAAACAAAACCAAAGGTTTTCTTACTTTCTGGTAGTGTACAGGTCCTCCCTGTAAATTGCTACGCAATAAATTTTTTGGGTTTCTCACTCCTTCTTGGAAATATTTTAGCTTAAAGATAAGCCGTAAGGCAAAAAATGCGTTTTTGGCCATTTTGGCAGCCATTTTTCTCATAAAGGGGGAGCAGTAGAAACTTTAATTTTTTTTTAAACAAGCCACTGATATGTTAGCTATTCACAGGAAAAGAGTTTACTTTTGGTTATTTATCCCATTAAGAGATATCCTGCTGACAGTATATGCATGTTTTTCGCGACGACCATCATGCTTTTGTTCCCCCTCTCATGGACTTAAAATTAATTAAACCAAAAAATAATGATATAGGGTCACCCGGGGCAATTCCTGGTCAGCAAGTTTCTGGGGTAATTCCTGGTCACAGTCCTTTTTATGTCTTAATAATCCTTCAGCAAAATGAAAAAAATCACAGAGGTACTCTGAACTATCTTCATTGCAATTCATTACTTAATTATGAGTTGACTGTGTATTTAGTTTGAAAAAAAAAATCTTTTTAAAATCGCTTGTTAAATTTCGTAAAACAAGATTGGCCTTAGTTTTGATACATTTGTACAAAGATCGTGATCAAACTCAAACTTCTGAATATTTTTCTTTTTCGTTTTTTTGGTTGAATTAGGTACCATGTCAGTTACTGAAAAATCGTTTTGGATTTACCATTATTGTTTTGAATAATTTGCTGGAAGGCTCCAAATAATGCCCCTGGCTACTGGGGTAATTCTTAGTCAGTGGGGTAATTCCTGGTCAGTCCTTTTTTTAATATTTATGGATTATTATTTCACCTATTATTGACATATGTTATTGATTTAAACTATATGTAACTCTGTGAGCCTTAACTGCAAAGTTAACTGTAACCGCAATGTAACATTCTTATCTGTTAATGATAAGTATACAATATACTGAATTTTTCTTTGTTAAATTTCATCCAATTATTTTATGAGTTTTAATAATTATTCTTAATTATACTAAGAAAAATGCTTAATTGTAACTGCATTGTACTATTCACTTAACTGTTCACCTTAACCTGTTCATAACAGACAGAAGCATGTGCTCAGTGTGTATGGTGCATGTGCACCATATTTTTTATGGACCTATTTATTTGGTAGGTGAAGATTCATTCACAACAGATATAAAAGCTGTAGCTATTGCATACAAAGTGTATAAAAAGTATTTTGGCTAAGTTTTATTAAGTAAAGCTATTATGTTGAAAACAATTGCATTCTTCCTTAAAAAATCTAAATACAGTGTTTAATTAGCTATATATATAAATAAATTCTTTAGCTAATTAGTTTAATAACTTGTATTAATAATGTACTTACAAAATGTATGCATTTTCATCAATCATTTGAGTGACCAATAATTGCCCCGTAAGTGGCCAGGAATTACCCCATCTCTGGGGTAATTCCTGGTCACTAATTAACGACAATTACTCAAGTTCATTATGTATTGTTGATAGCATGAATATTTAATTCGATGGACATCCCAATATGCTTCCTCCATACCAAAATTTGTAACTCTAACTTAGATAGATTTTGTGATAATTGGATGTTAATGCTTTTTGACCAGGAATTACCCCAGGTGACCCTATTTATTATTAGCTGTATTATCTACCCAATATGTCATGAAATTTAATTTATTAAATCATTGAACAATAAATTAGATAATTGATGAAAAAAAGAAAAAGTATTTCTCTGATGCCTGAGCATTATGCATTCATAATTATAAAGCACTAAATACTTTCTTGAGAAATTAAATAACATAAATGAGCTCTAAATATTTATATTATAAGCAATACCCAATCTTGTGATTGGGATACTCCTGTTTTTAATTGAAGAATTTCTTGAATATCACATGAATATCAGGAAAATAAATGAGGTCTTTTCGTTTGATGTAGGATATTTTATGACAAATTTCATTTGATGGCCTACTAACTGAGCATGGTGATAAAGAGCTATTAATTTCAGCATCGAATTCCATTTTACCTTATTAACAGTTAAATATTTACAAAATAATTTAATAAATAATTTAATATAAAGCCATGCTTGAAGAATTAAAATTAGTGCAACTAATTTATTCCCATACTGATCTTTACAAAATTGACATGCGTTGAGCACTGATAAGAACTGACAAGAAAAAGTTTACTCACTAAAATATTAGTTCACAGATACTATAAAGCATACATTCTATTTTCCACAAAATAATACTGCAACAAAGAACAAGGGTATCCTCCTGTTTATAGCCATCAATCAGGAACATCCAATCACAAGATTGGGTATTGCCTATGAGATAAATATTCGAAGCTCCATTATTTTAATTGATTTTTCAAGAAATTCTTTAGTACCAACCCCTTTATACCCTTGTTCTTTGTTGCAGTATTATTTTGTAGAAAATAGAATGTACGCTTTATAGTATCTGTGAACTAGTATTTTAGTGAGTAAACTTATTCTTGTCAGTTCTTATCAGTGCTCAACACATGCCAGTTTTGTAAAGATCAGTATGGGAATAAATTAGTTGCACTAATTTTAATTCTTCAAGCATGGCTTTATATTAAATTATTTATTTAATTATTTTATAAATATTTAACTGTTAATAAGGTAAAATGGAATTCGATGCTGAAATTAATAGCTCTTTATCACCATGCTCAGTTAGTAGCCCATCAAATGAAATTTGTCATAAAGTATCCTACATCAAACGAAAAGACCTCATTTATTTTCCTGATATTCATGTGATATTCAAGAAATTCTTCAATTAAAAACAGGAGTATCCCAATCACAAGATTGGGTATTGCTTATAATATAACTATTTAGAGCTCATTTATGTTAATTAATTTCTCAAGAAAGTATTTAGTGCTTTATAATTATGAATGCATAATGCTCAGGCATCAGAGAAATACTTTTTCTTGTTTTCATCAATTATCTAATTTATTGTTCAATGATTTAATAAATTAAATTTCATGACATATTGAGTAGATAATACAGCTAATAATAAATATATCATTATTTTTTGGTTTAATTAATTTTAAGTCCATGAGAGGGGGAACAAAAGCATGATGGTCGTCGCGAAAAACATGCATATACTGTCAGCAGGATATCTCTTAATGGGATAAATAACCAAAAGTAAACTCTTTTCCTGTGAATAGCTAACATATCAGTGGCTTGTTTAAAAAAAAATTAAAGTTTCTACTGCTCCCCCTTTATGAGAAAAATGGCTGCCAAGATGGCCAAAAACGCATTTTTTGCCTTACGGCTTATCTTTAAGCTAAAATATTTCCAAGAAGGAGTGAGAAACCCAAAAAATTTATTGCGTAGCAATTTACAGGGAGGACCTGTACACTACCAGAAAGTGAGAAAACCTTTGGTTTTGTTTGCCTTTTTTTGTAATAAATGCCTGAATTTTAGCAAAATCTGCAAAATCAAGTTTTTGTGGTGACAACTTCAAAGAGCCCTGTACCTTGACAATTTTCATTATGAACGTTCTAGTATTTTTTTTCAGAATGCCTGGAGTAACTAGTTTCCATAGATATCTAACACTTTTATTTTGCATGAGTACGATTTTTTATAAAAAATGATTAAATAACATCACTTTTTTAGTATTTTGACGTGGCGGACAAACTTTGAGGGCATGTATCTCAGAAAATAAGTGGAGCAGGTAACTTTCCTTTTGGGCTTTTTCATACCTCTATACCATCAATCTGTGTACCAAATTAAAAAAAAATCCGAGTCGGTCGTGCGACCCCCATTCGGTGATTTGGTATGGAATCGCTCAAATATTTTTATTTAAATGTTAAAAATCATGCACATTTGGTTTTTAAAAGTGGAATACTTTGATTTTGTCACATTTTTTTTTTTGCATTTCTTCGAAGCTACCAGGCCCGGACTGGCTCTTCTTAGGGTTGTCGGCTAGGTACTGGAAGGGGGCCCTTTCCAGTACCCCTTTCCGCGTGCCCTAGAGCCCAGGATTTTTTTTACTGAATTATGTGTTGAAAAACTATTTTTCTCTGTGTGTATGGGGGGGGAGGGGTCATAAAGTAGATAATATGTTGAGAAGAGCGGTATTATTGTTTGTTTTTAGAGCCTATTCCTTTGAAGCGTTATCAACACCTGACGCAACAAGGAAGGGAGCTATAAGTTTGACGTGTATGTGTATCTGTCTGTGGCACCGTACAGCCAAGACCGTATCCAGGAAAAAATTTTGGCGAGGGCCCAGTTTTCTTACTGCCTAAACATACATACATACATTTTTGTGTGTTATGAGTCTTTTTCCTTGTTGACCTCCCCCCCCCCCACCAGCCTCGTTTTTTCTTGTGTTTTTTCATTTTACTTTTCTTGTGTACTTTATTTTTCTTGTTTTCAGACTCACCTTTATTGGGGTAGAGGAATCATGAAAGAAATGCAATGAATTCTTTCAAGTGGGATAGAATAAAACAAGTTTTAGGGGGGGGGGGATTTTTGAAAAAAAGTTTTAAAATTCTGCATTTTGAGGCCTTATATAGGGCAATGGGGATTTCAAAAATGTATTGGAAAAATAGGCAAACAAAAAGGCTTAGAAATATTCTGCATTCTTTTGCAAATTATGATCATTAAAAAAATATATTTTTTGTAGTTTAACAAACGATTGACATAAATCGTCAGAGAGGAAGAACAGTGGAGGAGAAAAGATTGACACTTAGAACCAGGGTTGCTAGGGGGGAAATAGAACAGATTTAAGAACTGTAAATACGAGACAGCCGAAGGGGAATTTAGAAATAAAGTCTAAAAGTTGAATTTTTACAACCTTGACTTTAAGATCAATTCTTTGTCATAAATATACATGAAGGAAAAAAAAAAAAAACACAATGATCATATAAATAAAAACTACATTTTTTACCATTGCATAGTAATTTTTCTTCATGGATATTTAAGGGAAAAGGTTTAACATTAACTATTCGGTAAGTTCGTATTTCCCTGTCATTAACCCCCTTTTTCCTCACGTAGGCCTGCCATTTCGAATTTCGTCAGAGGAGCAAAGAGTATATATGCAATGTAAATTTTCCAAAAGACAGCAAAAGCCACGAACCATTTATACACTGCTCGACATTGAAAATGCAACACCAAGAAGGAGTGGTCAGAAATTGATGAAATTTGGTAAGAAGACAGAGACAGCATAGAACAATAAGTGATATTTATTTCAAAATAAATAAGCAAAATTTAGAGCGAGGACGGCGTCGGCTCAGTAAGAAGTAGAACCACCGTGGACAGCGATGCACGAAGAAACACGTCTACGCATGGAGTCAATAAGCCTGCGGATGGTGTCCTGAGGGATGGCACTCCATTCCCTTTCAACCATTTGCCACAGTTCGTCCTCTGAACGAGGCAGTGGCAGGTTCTGCAAACGGCGTCCAATCACGTCCCACACATGTTCGATTGGTGACAAGTCAGGAGAGTATGGTGCATATGTACACCTCGTAGAGCATGTTGGCTGATTCGAGCACTGTGAGGCCGGGCGTTATCCTGTTGAAAAATTGCATTTGGCAGACCCTGAAGGTAGGGGATTGCCACCGGCCGCAGTACATTATCTACATATCGTTGGGCCGTCGTAGTGCCCCGAATACGAACTACAGGTGATACGGAATTGTATGCAATAGCGCCCCAAACTATTATGCTACGTTGTCGCGCTGTGGGGCGTTCCACAGTTACTGCCGGATTCGATCTTTCTCCACGTCGACGCCACACACGTATGCGATGACTATCGCTGGAGAAACAGAAGCGGGATTCATCTGAGAACACTACGGTTTGCCATTCTGCCATCCACGTCGCTCTGGTCCGGCACCATTCCAAACGTTGGAGTCTGTGCTGTGAGGTCAATGGCAGTCTTCTTAGCGGGCGCCGTGATTGCAGGCCACGTGCAACCAGTCGACGGGAAATGGTTCTGGTCGACACAGGAACATCCAGGGTACCTTGCACGTGCTGCAGAATCGACGTACAAGTGACTTGCGGGTCCGCCACAGCTTGTCGGTGAATCCGTCGATCCAAGCGGTCTGACGTCACTCTGGCTGCACCTGCACCCCTCAATGTGGCTACATTTCCTCTTTCCAACCATCTCCGACACAGCCGATGCACAGTGCTTGCATCCATGTGGGTATCACTGCAATTTGACGTATGGACCAACCTCCCCTTCTCAGTCCGATCACCATACCCCTTGTAAAGTCGTCTATATGCTGGAAGTGTCTTCGTTGAGGACGGCGTGGCATTTCCTCCTATCACACGTATCCTTCGAGACAAAAACCAAATTTCTCCGATAATTATTCTGGCAGAAAAACCAACATGAACATAGCCCACTTTTCAACTTCATTCTCTTATATCTTACTTCACGTGCGTCGGAGAGCTGCGCATTTCATATCATTTGCATAACTCAGTGACGTGCGTCTACGGTAAAATTTGCATGAATTTCTGACCACTCCTTTTTAGCCTACTTTCCCGTTAAAAACAAAAGAAAGACGAAAAAAGTATTAAAAGTAGCTTAATGCATCTAAAAAATATCGCCAAGTCCAAAAAATATCGCCAAGTAAAAAAAATATCGCCAAGTCCAAAAAATATCGCCAAGTTAAAAAAATAAAAAGGTAAATTGAATATCGAAAAATTAAAAATTTGAAAGTAGGGTATTGAGATGGGGAATTTGTGTGTCGGTCGGTCGGTCGGTCGGTCGTCGGTCTGTCTGTCCCCCCCCTAATAACTTTTGAATGAACATTCCGATTTGGACAAACTTTTTTTTGTTGGAAAGATCTCGGCGAGTACAGCTCATTCCCATATTTGATTTTTCGATTTGAACAATTTTTGGTTCAACTTTGAACCGTTCAAACAACCGGTCCCGCGATGCTAACTTTTGAGTGAACAGTCCGATTTGAACAAACTTTTTTTTGTTCGAAAGATCTTTTCAAGGATACTTCATTCCCGTATCTACATTTTCGATTTGAACAATTTTTCGTTCAACATTGAACCGTTCAAACAAGCTGTCACCCCTAATAACTTTTGAATGAACAGTCCGATTTAAACAAATTTTTTTTTGTTCGAAGCATCTCGGGAAGGATACTTTATTACCGTATTTAAATTTTCAATTTAAACATTTTTGGTTCAACATTGAACCATTCAAGTAACCTTTCCCCACCTAATAACTTTTGAGTGAACAGTCCGAATGGAATAAACTTTTTTTTGTTCGAAAGATCTCGGCGAGTACAGCTCATTCCCATATTTGATTTTTCGATTTGAACAGTTTTTGGTTCAACTTTGAACCGTTCAAACAACCTGTCCCGCGATGCTAACTTTTGAGTGAACAATCCGATTTGAACAAACTTTTTTTTGTTCGAAGGATCTCAGCAAGGATACTTCATTACCCTATTTAAATTTTCCATTTGAGCATTTTTTCGTTCAACATTGAACCGTTCAAGCAACCTTTCCCCACCTAATAACTTTTGAGTGAACCGTCTGAATGGAATAAACTTTTTTTTGTTTGAAAGATCTCGGAGAGGCTTTCCCATACATTTCCATATTTCGCTTTTTGATTTGAACCATTTTTCGTTCAATATTGAACCGTTCAGAAAAAAAATTAACATTAGCGTCTACGGGGAATTTAAGTTGAATGTTGATTCTGAACTTAAAGTCGGATTTCCTTCAAACTAACTTTGTAAGAAAATGGTTTTGATAAATAATGTTTGTAAAGTACTTTTCTGAGTAATCTTCTGTGAGGACTTTGATTCCGACTCCGACTCTGCAAACATGGCGGAAATGCAGGCTCAGAAAAAAAAATGACTGACTGTGCAGACGATTTTTTGTTTATTTATTCATTTGTTTTATTTTATTTATTATTATTATTTTTTTTTTTGGCAGACGATTTTTTTTGTAACAAAAATTTTTCATTCACGAGAACATTTTATTCTTTATTTATATTTAACAACTGGCAACCGATTAAAAGTGAAATTCGAGACATTTTATTAACGGACGAGTTTTTTTTTTTTTTTTTTTCTTTCTTTGATAAAATACGTTTTGATGCTCTTTGTACTTTTATTTATTTATTTATTTATTTTATTATTATTATTATTATTATTATTATTTTTTTTTTTTGAAAACAATGGAGGATTTTTTCTACGGAGGAACTGTAACAGTTGCACTCTTTAAAAGGTGCGACAAAGCTTTATTTATTCGTTAATAATCTTTTTACGTGTCTATTTCATCTGATGAGAGGGGTATATTTTGCTTTTCGAAATCAGCTCTATGTGCTAAAAAGGTATGTTTGACATAATTTTCAGTTTCAGATAATCAAGAGAATAATGATCAGATGCGAGAATGCCGATGTCGATGTACGGGAAAGTAGGCTCGTTTAGTTCTTGATAGAACTTCTTGTTGGTGTTTCATTTTCAATGTCGAGCAGTGTATGAAAATACATAAATTTCCTAAAGCCGGAGGGGAGGGGGCGGAATGGAACCCCTGTCCTGATTCCCCTAATGACAGGCCTATTTTGACGTGAAAGATATAATAGTCGTTTCTATTGATGACTAAGGTTTAGTATGTACTTTTTCAAAATGGGGAAATTTGAATATGTGCAAAATAATTTTAATGAGTCATTAACAAAAACGTTGATATCAATTAAGTAGACATGGAATTAAAATAAACTACTTGAACTAACTATAAGAAGTTAGCCTAAAACAAATAAAAAATCAATTTTCAATATCTTTAGGAGAGGAAAACTACAATTTTTTCAATATAACATAATAGTTATTCTAATATAATGTCGGAAAATTCTCTTTCTCTCTCTCTCTCTCTCTCTCTCTTTTTTTAAAAATCAATTTACTACTTGATTTTACTTCTGTAAGAACTCTTTCTAAGTTTTGCTGTGTCTTTAATTTGCCATAAAGCTCGTTGCAATTCATATTACTGCCGTTCATTGTAAAAACTATTTGTCTTCATATTTTCAAAATGCGTATTTTTTGGTAAATATAATATTTAGTTACCTTTTTTTTAGTATAAAAGAAAGGCAAAGAGAAGTTCAAAAGAGAAATATCTCGTGACTAATAGTAGCTGAACACCTATATTTCTTTCATCAGAAAAAATTTGAGAAGGGCGTATATAATAAGGTACAATAAAATCATTTACAAGGAGCTACCCAATTTTACAATGAATGATATTGTTGAATTGACTGTCACAATGGATTCCTTCTCTAACTGAATAGAACACTAACATTACACTTCAGAACAGAAAAAACATAATGATTAAATCAATTTTCTTATCACTCCATTATCTATTTCATACTTTTTGTTTTACTTTATTTTTCTGAAAATAATGTTTCGTTTTGCAAAATAATGCCCCTAGCTTAGAATACGGGACTTTAGCCGTCCCATATCAAGGTTCTCCGGGACGCGGGACAATTTTTCAAAAAACGGGACTGTCCCCTGAAATCCGGGACGTCTGGCAACCCGCTTAGAACATCACCACTTGCATACATCGGTTTTCACTCTTGTTACATAGTAATTTTTGATCAGTTCCCCAACTCACCGACAGACTCAGCTCTTCATAAAATAAAATGATCAATAGTATAAAACGCATAAAATCCTTTAAAAGAAATAGTGTAGAGATTTAAAAATATTTAATGAGAGAGTACTATTCTGGCCATTCATCTAATTCGCAGTTTTTTTTTTTTTTTTATAAGAAATAGAATTGAAGCACTTTTTAAGCATTAACAAAAAGGTATTTAATGATTTTCAAAGAATCTAGATTCTAGAACAGTTAAAATTATGTAAAGCATTTCATTTGCACTTTACAGTCTCTAACATTTTAATAGTTGATTCGACAGTCTTAATGAAATTGTTAAAATTTTGAAAGACAAACCTGCTTTAAGTTAAAAATAGATATTAAAAAAATGTTTCTTATAACGACAATTTCTTTTTCAATCACAAGTACTGCAGAAAACTAAAAAGATTACAGGTAATGTAATATTTTTTCTCGTGCTTAACATATTAATAAAGGAAGCAATTACAAAGGAACTTCTAAAATACTGAATTCGGTATTTAATAAATAGTCAGAAATGAAACATGTGAGTCACGAAAAATTTTAGGAAATATGCTACAAAATATGCTGGAACATGATTTTTGAATTTCGCAGGAGGATTTATTATTATTTTTTAATTCAAGGAACTGAATTTCGAGTAACTTGATACCGCCCCCCCCCTCCCTGCGAAGTTTTAAGGGAACCTAAGGTTCCCTTAAAACTTCGCAGGAATTACGTACCTTATCACAATTCGCCTAATAAAATAGTCTAAATTTAAATTTTTATGAAATATCGAATTCTTAAAAGCTGTTTGCTTGTAAAATTAAAAAATGTTCTTTAATATTTGAAAAGTAAAATAATGTTTTTCAAGAGAAGAAAATTCTTATTAATAAAAAAACAATCATTGCCAGGTCATTGAAAAAATGCTTTTTATTAATTTGTTTAAATTAAAAAATATATATTAAAAAAAAATGTTGCTTACTTTTAGTATTAGAATTTATTCCAGCAAACCAAAATAAATCCATCAGCTACTACCTTACCATTATAATTGTATTAAGATGTTTGAATTGCGATAAAATAAAGGCGAAAAAATAATTTTGTAAATTAGAGAAAGAGTTTTGAAGTCCAATTTTTTCTGTTCGTTGATTAAGAGGTTTCCTTTTTGAAAACGGTAAGAATAAGTGTAAAATATTGGATACATATATCACCAAGTTACCTTGAAATTTAAGAATCTGACTCACTCAACTATACTGTTTCTTGCTTTATTTTTATTATTTTTTAAAATAGAATTTTACTGGCAGAATAAATATATAGTACATATATTTTAATTCATTGAGCTTTGCAATTGTTAACAGATTTTTTTTGAAGTTAAATTTAGTTACTAATGTAAAAAAAAAAGATAGAAAGCAGAGGAGTAACGGGGGGAAGGCACAAGAAATACCCTTCAGAGGCTTTAGTTTTAACATTACCAGGGCCCCCGAATTCACTGATTGATGTGCGGGGCCCCTGATACCACCTAATACCCCCCTCCCCCACAAAAGAAATAAACAGATAAATCATATGCTTATATAATATAGAGTTCACTGAAACACAAATTTTACGAGTGTATTTCAGGGAGATAGAAAAACCATTTCTAGGGGAGGGGGCCCCTACAAGGAAATTAACTAAAAGAAAAACCGCAATACAATCTCTTTCTCCTCGTTTAATGGGGCCCTTCATAGCTCGAAACACTACAATTTTCCTCTTTTCTTTGGTAATAGGTCGGATCCTCCTAACGCAAAAAAAAGGGCTACAATTTTTTTTTAAACTCGTTTTGGGGGCCCTTCCCGGCTCGGGGGCCCTCGGCGATCGCCGACTTCCCGACCTGGCCAGTCCGGGCCTGGAAGCTACGTATCAAGCGTACCATCGAAGAGTTTTTCTGTAATTTTTGCAATCTTTTAGTATCTCCTTTCGGTTTACGATACTTATTGCAAAAATCAAAATAGTACTCAATACAAATCATATTGAGTAAGAATAAGAACGAGTTTTTTAAGAATATGCTTTCGTTTAATTGCATTGGTGGGTACGTCGTACAATGCGTTATAGCAAGCCAAACCGGGATTCTGGGTTGAAAAACATTGCTTAAAGCAAATACTATGGACAGAGATTGTAGACTAAGAAGTATGAAGGGAAAGAAAATGTATGCGAAAAAGAAATTACTGTCCGTCCGTGAAAATCACGCCTGGCAGTCGCGAACCATTCCGCTTAAAAAGGGGTGATGGATTGTGAGTGGGAACTTTCCGAAGTTTTCAATTTAAAACTTGCATTTTTGTGTTATCCTTTTGACACATTCAACTAAACTATGTATTTGAAATTAGCATCGTTCTACGCTGTTTGATCCGGCTCAAAATGCTTCTTATTATTCTTCCCCTTACTGTTATCTTACCTATCACAACTATTTTGGTAAGATACGTAAATACGCGGAAGGTTTTACCTAAGAAAGTCAGACAGTAGGGTCACCCGGGGCAATTCCTGATCAGCAAGTTTCTGGGGTAATTCCTGGTCACAGTCCTTTTTATGTCTTAATAATCCTTCAGCAAAATGAAAAAAATCACAGAGGTACTCTGAACTATCTTCATTGCAATTCATTACTTAATTATGAATTGACTGTGTATTTAGTTTGAAAAAAAAAATCTTTTTAAAATCGCTTGTTAAATTTCGTAAAACAAGATTGGCCTTAGTTTTGATACATTTGTACAAAGATCGTGATCAAACTCAAACTGATATTTTTCTTTTTACTGAATATTTTTCTTTTTCGTTTTTTTGGTTGAATTAGGTACCATATCAGTTACTGAAAAATAGTTTTGGATTTACCATTATTGTTTTGAATAATTTGCAGGAAGGCTCCAAATAATGCTCCTGGCTACTGGGGTAATTCTTGGTCAGTGGGGTAATTCCTGGTCAGTCCTTTTTTTTAATATTTATGGATTATATTTCACCTATTATTGACACATGTTATTGATTTAAACTATATGTAACTCTGTGAGCCTTAACTGCAAAGTTAACTGTAACCGCAATGTAACATTCTTATCTGTTAATGATAAGTATATACAATATACTGAATTTTTCTTTGTTAAATTTCATCCAATTTTTTTATAAGTTTTAATAATTATTCTTAATTATACTAAGAAAAATGCTTAATTGTAACCGCATTGTACTATTCACTTAACTGTTCACCTTAACCTGTTCATAACAGACATAAGCATGTGCTCAGTGTGTATGGTGCATGTGATGTGAACCATATTTTTTATGGACCTATTTATTTGGTAGGTGAAGATTCATTCACAACAGATATAAAAGCTGTAGTTATTGCATACAAAGTGTATAAAAAGTATTTTGGCTAAGTTTTATTAAGTAAAGCTATTATGTTAAAAACAATTGCATTCTTCCTTAAAAAAACTAAATACAGTATTTAATTAGCTATATATATAAATAAATTCTTTATCTAATTAGTTTAATAACTTGTATTAATAATGTGCTTACAAAATGTATGCATTTTCATCAATCATTTGAGTGACCAATAATTGCCCCGTAAGTGGCCAGGAATTACCCCATCTCTGGGGTAATTCCTGGTCACTAATTAACGACAATTACTCAAGTTCATTATGTATTGTTGATAGCATGAATATTTTATTCGATGGGACGTCCCAATGTGCTTCCTCCATACCAAAATTTGTAACTCTAACTTAGATAGATTTTGTGATAATTGGATGTTAATGCTTTTTGACCAGGAATTACCCCAGGTGACCCTATCTTGAAAAAAAAAAAATAAATAAATAATTAAGGTACGCGGAACAAGCGTAATCAGTTTTTTTTTTCCCAATTTTGTCACTTTTTTTCTGTACTCTGCCTGGCCAGTGGCAAGTGGATATTTTCATGTCTACTGTTGAAAGTTAACACGTTGACTGCCAAGATACGAAAAAAATTGTAGATGAGCTAGGCTGAAACCAATGTACTTGTGAGCTAGTTTGGATTTTATGGCACCTTCCCCGGAGCCATAGAGCTACTTATACCTGAGTATGAGTATGACATTTATGTCCGAATCTGTATGAAAACAGCAAATCCAGGAACTACGAGCTAACTCGAAGTGGACTCTATCAGCTAAGCTAACACACTACGAGTTGGTAAGGTTATTTTCAGTTAATTAACAATGGACTGTATAAAGGTAAAAAAGGTGTAAACTTTAAAATCGGTTAAAACATGGATATCCATTGGCATCGTTGCGGTAGAAGCATGCACCAGCTCCTCAGGTGAAAAACTGCCCCGCACAACAAGAGGCACAAGCTTTTACCTTATCTGATGGCGCCACAAGAATAAATTGAGACGTAACATGAGTTATCTGGTAGCTTGGCAGTCAATGTGTTAAGAAACTTGGATAAAAGTCATCAGTTGCTTTTTTCCTTTTCAATTGTCAAATTTTTCTGTGCCCTCCACTTGGGCAGTGGCAAGTGGATATTTTCAAGTCTACTGTTGGAAGATAACACGCTGACTGCCAAGCTACAAAAAAAAAAAAAAAAAAAACCTCGTAGAATATGAGCTGGGCTAAACCAGTGCACTTGTGAGCTAGTTTGAATTTTATAGACTCTTCCCTGAAATAAAATATCTCTACTTATGCCTGTGTATGACATATATGCTCGAATATGTACAAATATAGCAAATCCAGGAACTAAAAGCTTACTCGAAATGGACTCTACTCAAAAGAAATAAATAAATAAATAAATAAAAATAATAATAATAATAATAAATAAATAAATAAACTGTTATTGCTACAGTGTAATACTGGCAACAGAAGTTACAGTTTAAAACTGTAAAATGCGCAGTGATAAACTGTAAAATTCGCAATTTTAGTTTATTACTGTGTATCTTACTAGTTTTAAACTATAACCTCGGTTGCCTGTATGTACTGCAAAAACAACAGTTTTTTTTTTTGCAGTTTATCACCTACTGTCTAATATATTTCCCAACGACCTCGGACGCATTTGCGCATGCCTCAGGACTCAATTGATTTTGTCGAACTCGGGATGATGGTGATAAGAGTTAAGGTATATGAGGATATCTTTCTTTGCTTTGTTTTTCGTTGGGTTAATTTCTTTCACGTGTTAGTTGCTTTGATGTTTTTTTTTCTTTCTTTTTTGAATTTATTCTCCTTCTTTATCAGTTTAAGAAAAATAACTAGTATCGGAATAAGCAGAAATTCTACCTTGGTTCATTTCTCAATCAAGCTGTCACCCCTTTTTGAAAAGGAACCGTTCAGCGGTGCTAGGCACGCCTTCCGATGTTGGACAGTAAGTTCAAGCACTACGAGTTGTCTCATAGCTTGGCAATCAACGTATTAAAAAATAAAAATATCTTTTAATTAGTTTAAAAAAAATAAGAAATATGCTTTTAGATGCACTTATAATACAACAACATGTGATCTAGTTTAGCTTTTAGTATTAATAATAGTATTAAATGTATTTCTTTCATATTTGCAAAGAACGTGAATTTTATCTTTTATTATTCAGACATGCAAACAACTGAAACACTTATACATCAACGAGTAATGTAGTTTAGCTTTTAGTTTCAACAATAGTACTAAATGTATTACTTTTATATTTAAAGAACCTGAATTTTATCTTTTATTCAGAGTTACATACAAACCCACATGTGGAACTAATAAAAGCGTATTAAAAAGAAGAGAGAGAGAGAGAAAGATTTAATAAAACCAGCGTACCTCGTTTCCTCGTCGACGACCGGCGTGACGGATCCGGACCTCGTCGTCCCGTAGATCCTTTCCGCCGCCCCGTAGTAGGGCTCCTCGTAGGGCGAGACGGGCGCTGGGGGAGGGAAGGCCCGGGCCGGCTCGTAGCGCCGCTCCGGAGAAGACAAGTATCCCGGCTCATAGCTAGTCTTGCGGTATGTGGGCTCGTAGTGGCGCTCAGGCGACACCGTGTAGAGGGGCCCGGCGGAGTGGGGCCGGTAGCTGGGGGGCGCCGGGGGCTCGTGGCGGCGCTCGGGGGTGAAGCGGGGGTAGGGGGGTACGCGTGCTGCTTCCACTGGGGAATCGAGAGAAGATGCAATTGAGTATATGGTTAGAATGAACTCAAAAAGGCACACATGTTTATACAGGAATAACACTACACAAGTTCGATAAAACTTGTCCAAAACTTTAAGAATTCGCATTTCTGTATCTTAAAAAGGATTCAGTTTTTAATCAGGGCTGCGGAGTTGAAGGGAAAATGACCTAAGCTAATTCCGAAAAATAGAGTGTTAGAGTATATCCAACTTCAACTCCTTCACCCCAATATCAGTCAGACTCCTACTCAGTCTCCGCAGCCTTGTCAGAGTTATGGATTCGAAGGCTAATTTACAAACTCCGACTCTTAAGGGGTATCACACATAATAACATTCGTTCACCACAACTGCCAATTCACAACTGCAACTTCTACTCTCCAGCCAACTTCGGCCAGAAAATATCCACGTGCTATGCCATTTCTAGCAGATAGTTGAATGAAAAGTTGAAGCTGAATTTAAATTGAGAGTTACTCTTCAATGCGTGACTTCCCCTTTAGAAGTTGAAACTTTCAACTCCCAACTCCGACTCCACAACCCTGGTTTTGCTGTATCATATGAACAGTGCTCGAACGAAAGAAAAAATGTCGTTTTTCTGTTCAATTCAATATTCAACAGTGAGTGTAAGAAAAATAAGATTTATTTCTTTACAAAAACGGTTAAAAAAAAAGAACAGGATTAAGGTGAAAAGTTACCCATTTAGTGTACATTGAGAAAAAAGTGATTTTCTCGAACACTGGAAAAATTGACAGTTCGTCTTTCTTCCCAGCTCTCTTCATATGCAGAAATGCAAAAAAAAACAAAGATTTTAAGTGATGGAAAAAAATCAATCAATTTGACGCTATCAACTAACTCCTTTCAATAGAATCATGTAGTTTCATTTTGGTAACATAATGTTTTTAAATATTAATTTTTAAATAAATATAGTCTTAAGAGTTATTAAAAAGTTGAAATTTAATTTTTTACGTTACATTGGAATGAAAGTTTTTTAGACGTTCTAACGGATGTTAAAACAACATTGCGCCACCAGAATAAATAACGGGGCTTCATGCATTGGTCGCTATAAAGGAAGAGTCACAGGTCGTCATAGTCGCTTTAAAGAAGACTGATTGTAGTAAGATTCAACGGATTTGTAGGTAAAAAAACACTTTCTTCAAAGGTATTTTTATATTAAAAAAAAGAAAATAATGCATTAGATATAAAAGAACCGAAAAATGTAAACAAATCGTCTTACGATGATGACATTAGAGACCTAGAGATGGTTCTCATTGAAAAGTTTCAATGAAACGTTACACAACAGAAGCTTCAACGCGTGACGGGGGGGGGGGGGGGGAATTGTGAGCCGAGAATTTAAGAGAGTCTTAACTGATCTCACCCCAAACTCAATATTTGCTAATCAGAGCATTGCATAATCATTGTGTTGACATTTTTCCCTTATGCTAACATTATTATTCCCTTTTTTTCGTTTAGCAACAATAGAGAAGCGTTGGTCGGAATAGAGCCCAAGTACTTAGCGCTTTGATGGTGAAAATTCACAAAAATAATAATGCCCTTTCTTACCGATGGGTCGGGGCATTCCAGATCGGGGCGAAGGAATAGAAGGTGGGGGTCCCGTCGGTGGGGGTGGGGTGCATCGGATTCCCTTTCCTATTGGCAAGGTACCAGTCTGCTGAAATGAACGTTGAGGCTTCGGAGGGGGTTGCATCACGCCTGCAAGGGAAAAAATCGTCAGGCATTGACTTACACATAAACTCAAAATCGGGTTTTGAACGAATTGCTTTAAGTATTTAAAGAACATTTAACCTACGAATTCAATAAAGGCCAGAACAATGAATTTAAATCAATGTAAAAGTTGATAAATACAAGCAGAGAAATGAATTGATGAAACATTCTCATTTATTTATTGAAATCAGCTTGGTTACGATTCAAAACATCCCAGTTAATTCTGGGATATCAAAAACACATACCCTTAATGTACTTTGAATTTTATTAACAATGCAATGCATTTTTCAGTTTCTATATTTTTATTGGCTTGAAATAAAACTTGAAAAGAAAGCACATGATGAATTGAAATAGTGCTTAACTTTTAAGTCTTGATCTTTTTGTAGGTTTCTGTAAAAAATAATTTCCCCATCCGTTTGAAAATTTAAGTGGCAAAAAACCTTAATTGCTTGGGATTTTTTAGAAAAAGTAGCGGGAAATGTGCATTTCAGTGCCTTAGCACATACTCTGCTATTGTACATTTCAATGTATCATTATTGCGACGAACAAATAATTTGATTAAAAATCACGTAGAAGGTTTGTAGTAGTTTAATTGCTTTTGATCTTTTCGAAAGTTCACATCAGTAAATAATTGAAGGTAAATATTTGTTTCCTTTAATACCCACAGAAACAAATGCAAATAAAATTCTTAATTATAGAAATATCTAGTAATAAAATGGAAAATATCAATTAAACATTTGCCGAGCGATACGAAAGCCGAAAATGCTGTTCGATAATAGAATAAAAATCGCCAATGAGTAACAGAGGTAAGACAAGAACAAGTTATTTAAATTACGTTGAGTTAGTAAAAAAAAGTATTTGACTAGAATATTATCACTATCGCTAAGAGCAACAATTCACCTTTAGGATTATTTCACCTGAAGTGAGCAAAATTTACAGTTAATGTGAATCCACCATCAGGATTAATTTTCCAAGAGGTAGGAAAACTGACAATAAATGGTGAATCTACCATCAGGATTGATTTACGTGGAGGAAGAAAAACACACAATAAAAAGGTGAATCCACCATTAGGATTATTTTACTTAAAGGTAGGAGAATAATCGTAATGAATGTTAAGACACCGCTATCATAAATCGAATCTTTTCTTTCTAAAACCAGTCAACCGGCAAAAATTCAAATTTTTAGGAAACAGTTATATAGTCACAATTAATTATTCAATCGCTATTATAACACTTTTTACTGATAGAAATGCAACACAGTTTAAAAGATTTTAATTCGTATCAGTTTTTAAAAGAAATGCTTTTCAAACTTTTAGAGCTTGTCGCTTGATTTGTTTCTGATTTCTCGATTTACATACAGGTAGAAGAATCGTCGCAATGAATGCTAACCACCAATATAATATCTTTGAACGAGCAATTCGTGTGTGTATATATATATATATATATATATATATATATATATATATATATATATATATATATATATATATATATATATATATATATATATTTCGGATCTCGAAAACGGCTCTAACGATTTTGATAAAATTTTGTATTTAGATAAAGTTTTGGTTTTTGAGTTCATCTAAGTTGTTATTTTTTCTGTAAAAACGCGAGTTTTCACAAAAAACACCGTTTTTTTGTGCCTTTATTAAAAGTTTGACGAGATTTCTTTCGTCATTTTCTTTATGATTACTATCATTGTTACAGTTTCATAGCAACCACACTTTATTATAACAATGGGTTTCATATGGCGCCGATGGTGCTGGAGATTTTGATGAGAATGGATGCAGTGTCCCTGTTCTCCAGTTTCATATTTAATCGCCTCAGCATAAGGCCTCTATGTTCTACATCAGCGTAAATTTAAATTGTTATGGTATTTGGCAAACGGGTTTCGGCAACGTTAGAATTGTTATTGATTTTGAAATGCAAAGAGATCAACGCCTCCTAAGGCGTTGAAAGAGAAGGATCAAAATAAACTTATTGGGGCCTGATTTTACGATTTACGGTGCGCATCGTTTAAATAAGGTTGTGATGATGATGTCTTGTCCAAATAACGTTGTGTTTTTTTAAATAAATTACGGCTGTTCTAAATGCGAAATTGCAACCGAGGACTTATTTAAAAAAAGTACTTTGAAGCAGTAAGTAATCGCCCCTAAGCCAGGGCTAAGGCGGAAGGTACTGCATGTAATTCATGTATTGCAAGTACTTAGAACTTTAGAAAAAAAAAAAAAAAAAACTTTAGGAAAAATGACGTACTTTAGAAAAAAAAATTAACCGAGCGGGGCTCGATCGCCAGGTGCTAGTATTAACTTACTAACTTACCTGGAGGTAGGAGAATTTCTTTGGGACGTCGTTCTGGACTTGGAGGACCAGACGGTGCGTACGTTAGGTGTGCTCCCCAAGGCAAAGTTTGAGCATAAGCTGAAACAGAAATTGGAACCACTTGAAAAAAAGAATCACAACCAGTATATTTATTTTCTAAAACCTTATTAACGATTAGGATATGCACAAAAATATATTTTTCGCTACATAATAATTGCGCAATTCCTGAGAAACCGTACAGCTCAAAATTGGTTCCAAACCATGAAGGCATAAGAAGAGGTTTGCAGAAATTAAAATCAAAATTTCGATAAAATGAATATAAATTAAATTCAAGGAAATGAAATTTAGTTTACAGTCAAGCGCAGCATGCAAGAAATATCGATACCACCCTAGTTAATGGAAACTGCTGGCGGAACTAAACAAGGCAACGTGAGACCTGGTGACACTATATAGTTTTCTTGGCGCTGAGAAATTTAGATACAGCGTCAATTTTTATGAAAATTTTTAAAGGTACTTATCTTTTTCGACTATTACTATTTCCTTCTAAACTTATGTTTAAGTTCATACTTCTATAAAACAATTGATATCTTCTGAAAGACGAAAGAATGGACAACTGTTTGGTGTAAATTTCGTGTCTGTGAGTTATTTCTAGCGTAGACATATTTTGAAGGAAAAAACAAAACACAAGTCTTCAAAAACTAATAGAAAATCACATGCAGAAAATAAACTGTAGTAGAGGCATAGGAGCCCTGATTACTATATCTACCACTGGGCTACATTGGTGTACTAGGATAGGGTAACTGTAGTTCAACAACACATAACAGAGGAAAATGAATTATGCCTGGAAAGACGCTGAGGGATGAGAGCTTCTTACCAATAGGAGGCTTCGTTCTATCAGGCGGTGAATAAGGACCAGGGGGCAAAGTCTGTGTGGTAAGAGGGCAATACGTGTTGAGTCCAGCACCGTAATAACCGACCCCTCCCTACTGAAACGAAGACAAAAGGTGCATCAGAATGCATTAAAATATGTTCAACAGACAAAAAAAAATAATTATGAAGACAGCAGAAAAATATTACAAAGATATCATTAAGATAGATTGAAACATCATGCAATATGAAGAAAAATTTCATTTGTTAGTTTTTGCAAATTATCTTATACAATACAAAATTATACAATAATTAACACCAAATAATAAAATAAAGTTTCGTTCTCAAATTATCTTTAAATTAATTCTAAGTTAATCTAATGTTGCTGGTGTAAGAAACTAGCTCATTTTTTGATGAAAACTTTTAAAAAGAAACGTTTTGGTCAGGAAACAAGAGTATGCTTTATCTTCTATGTAAAAATCGCCCAGAAATCTAAAGCAAACATTATTGAATATTTTTATGTGAAGTATACATAGAATTAATAAAAAGAAAATTTAAATAGCGATTTAGTAGTGTGTAAACTCTTCCGTGTGAAAAAAAGCACACTTCAGTGGATAAAATTAACGCTTTTGGTACATTCGAAGTTTACAGAATCATTCAACATTATTAAAATTATCGGCAGATTCTCTGATGTTATTCTTCGCAGTTATTTATCCCAGTAAATTATGTTCTTCAGAACCAGACTAACGTAAATCCGTTTTTGTAACTTTTCAGGACAGGGCGAAAACGATTATCCGATGCATGCAAAGGATGAGACTCGCGTTCTTTTCATGCTGCTAAATAATTGTGACGGAATCTATTGTAGGATAACGTTCTCATGGGTCAATGCGGAATAAGATTCAACATACAATGCAGTAATAAAATAAAAATCGCCATTTTTGGTTTTACGTCGATCTGGTTCTGAGGTACAGAATTTGCATTAAGACTTACTCAGATTTGAAAAAATAGGGAATAAGTGGAAAAAAGGTGATTTAAGCTAGAAAAAATTTGAAAATGTTATTAGTACACGGCGAAAAATAAAGTGTTTTTACAGTAAAATACAGGCAAAATTAGCAATTTTACAGCTTGTTACTACAATTTTAGTTTATTATTGCAAAATTAGCTGTATTATTCTGTAAAAACAACCGTATAATTGTGGCAGCAGAGGTTCCAGTTTAAAACTGTAAAATGCACAGCTATAAACTATAAAATTAGCAAATTTTAGTTTATTTCTTTAAAGTAGTAATTTAACAGTGTATTAGTACAAAATTAGCAACTTTACAGTTTATTACAGTAAAACTAGCAATTTTTATAGTTTGTCACTATGAAATATGGTGTATTATATTGCAAAAACGTCATCTTTTTTTAGTGTATGTATTTTTCTTTTTTTTTTTTTTTTTCAAAAGGAAAGAATATTGGACCTTTGCTCTGTGGATATGCTGATTCTGATACTCGGAATCGAACTCAGGCTCGGAGAAGTAGCTCAGCTCTTGTTCCCAGGTGCTGTACACTTCTCCATTAGGTTCCTGCTCATAAATGCGCAACACGGACCGATCCCGAATATCCCTGAAAGATCAAGCGAAACGAATGACAACAAAGGAATACTAAATTCAATAGTTTCACCAAAAATTTTAAATGAATATTTTAACAAATTGTTCTACACTGCATAAGGAAACTTTCCAAGGGCCTGGAATTCAACTGCATTTGTAATCAGATTTGAAAACGAATCTGCTATTGGTATTTTCCGACTGTTCTTAGCTTAAGAATGCGCAAATAACCCATGTTAAATCTAGGATCATGATCTAAACCTTTCAGCTTCAAGTGAATAGCCATCCTTTGACCCTTTTTCAAGAAACTGAACAATATACTCCAAATAAGGTGTTACCACACTTCTGTACAACTCCAGAAAGCACTTTGTGAGAAAGATTTGTGACAGATACTTCTAGAAATCAAAGCACTAAAAGCTTAAAATACACTGTAATTTTTTTTTGCATAACCTTACTCCGTAAAGCGGTGGCAGAAGAGCTGCCGCCACTGCTATGGAGTAACTTAAACGGTAACATCACTTTGGGATGATTACACCATGATAATGTAACTATTTTTCAGGCTCAAAGATTACGTGCAAATATTCGTTTTCTTTAAAAATGTTTTTCAGGTTTGTGCTTTTCTATTGCTATACAATTTTACATAAACTCTTAAGTTGTTTTGATTACACACGATAGGATCGAACCCCAAACAGCGATTTTACCGCGTACGGAGCAGAGCAAGAGCGTTTGAGCACTCGGCCATTAAGGCATATCTTGGTTACGTTCATAACTTATGAACGTAAGTCTTATGAATCATAAGACTTTAAGAGCTTTGCTCCGATGTTTGTCTCAACGCATGTGCTTTGAACAATACAGCAGTCCTTTTAACGTTTTGGTGGAACTGTACACAGGCTACGAGAACTTTCCTCCAACAATTAGAGTTTTCTTAAAATCGGAACAGCTTACTCCAGAAGTTAAATAACGTTACATCCATGAACAATGAACACCGTACACAATTTTTTGCAGTGAAGGTTTAGAACTAGGTTTGTCACATATTGTCACTTTTCTCTGCTTACCTGAGGTCTTCTAACTCGTAGAACATGTCTTTGGTGGGGTCGTGTATGTAGATGCGTATATTGGGCGAATCAAGGTACTCCATGGTAAGCTGCTTGGGGAAGGACCGAACAAAGAGAGCTTTCACGGTGTCTAGGGTGGTGATTTCATTGGGCAGCAGGGCTCGCTTAGTCTCGCTCCTATACTGTAGAAATACCAACCCTGGAACAGTTTTGTGAAAATCATTGTGGAAAGCAGGAAAAGCATAAAAATCATTAACACGAAAAGTATTCTTTTTTTACTTTCGTTTTCTATAACTCAAATCGCATCGGACTAATAAAATTTACTGAAAATAGTTCTGCCGCTGTCATACTTAAACATTCCTTACTATAAATATAGCAATAAAAGTAATTCCTTCTTCATAACTATGAATGTACTCTTTGCAAATATATCATAATTATTCCAACTTTGATTATAATTGGATACTATTAGTCTCATAGTTTAAAGTGGTGAAACTCTGCAAGTTTTATGGTCTATGGAGTACTTAAATTAGCTGCATGAATAAACACGAAAAGTTAATTTTCTAAATCTTAACTGTAAATTTGCTTCTGAAATCTTATCGCATACGTTTCCACCTTTTTTATTTTCATTTCTTTATTTTCCTGTGTGTGTAGTAAACAAAGAAACAAAAATCCGCTAGCATTTAATTGCTTATCAACAATCCTTGTCCGACCATAATAACTTCTTAAAGTAAAATATTTCCATTTATTCTACATGAAATATATTTATCTTTGCATACATGGGAAATGAGGCAATCCCGAGAATGACTTGTTCTCCAAACAATTTCAATTAACGACATTTCTCAGCACTCCAAATAATAATTAACTTCTTCTTTCACAATGCTTATCCTGGAGCAGGAGTTATTCAAGGAATTGACATTTCCCCCATGAAAGAGATAGCAGCCATTTTGGATCATCGGAAAGCATTCGTGATTTATGCAATAGCACATTCGGTGAGTTCAGAATACAAGTGAACCAAGTACCCTTTTTGCAATTTTCGAGTTAGCAGCGCAATAGCAAGCACCAACTTCAGTGCAATAATAAACCAAGTCAAAAGTTCAGACAAAATACGATATATTTATAATTAAAAAATGTTAACGTTTTCCATTGTTAACATTTTTTAATTATAAATATTATCCATAAATTTAATTATGTATATTGATCCAAATGTAAACAAGTTTCATTTCATTGCAATGGCCTAAAAGGCCATTGCAATGAAATGGAGCTTTAAACCTCCGTAGCACAAATAATCTTTTTCTTAATTCAGCGTCTTGTGCAAAGATTTGATTCACTTGCATTCTGAGCCCTCCATTTGATACTCGAGAGAAATATTTGGTTTTGGAAATTGCATTTGCGAAACACCTCTCTTAATATTTTACACATGAAACAACTGTAGTGTGAAAAGTTCTTTGCAATTGTTGTTAACTGATAAATTTACGATACATTGCCGAATAAATTAGTGCTTTGCTGCTACTCCTTAAAGCAAATGCTAATGGTCTGAACGTGTAACAGTATGTATATCTATGAGTTAATCTATCAGGGAAATAGATACGCATTCTTTCTTCAACGAAAGTCTTGAATAGCGCTTTTTGAATCAGCTTACTTGTTAACTCGATTTCAAAAGTTCTGTCCTAACCCGCTGTCGGTAGATGCTTGTTTTAATTTTTAGTTAAAAGGACAAAAAAAAAAAAAAATCCTAAATAGCAGTGGCCAGATTTATTATATATCTTTTAGAAGTTTTCCTTTTTTTGCATCATAAGACCCAAAAAAGATCCTTTTTATGGCATTTGTCGTTCTTTTAAAGGCCAACATTTAAAAGCCAATCATAATAGAAAACAAACCATCTTTTACTGGACACCTATCACCTTCTACACGAATAATTTCCTTCTCAAAACAGAAAAGATTCGGGTTAATTATTGAAAACGAAATTGCAAGATAAAAATCAGATTGTCTGATCGGCGTACTGGTAAATCAGTAAAATTTGTATCCTGCAATCAAAAGTTTTAAGTTTCTCAACATTTTAAACACACAGACGCAAACAATAGGCTGTCTTATTAATTCACAGCTTTGTACAACATGTAAATAAAAAATTAACGCTTGAAACAATACTTCAATTAGGATTCTAAATTATTCTACACTTATTCAAGACATTTCGATAGCAAAAAAAGAAAAAACAAGAAGTTCTGTCAAGAACTAAACGAGCCTACTTTCCCGTACATCGATATCGGCATTCTAGCATCTGATCAATATTCTATTAATTATCTGAAACTGAAAATTATGTCAAACATACCTTTATAGCACTTAAAGCTGATTTCTAAAAGCAAAATATACCCCTCTCATCAGATGAAGTAGACACGTAAAAAGTAAATAAACGAGTAAATAAAGTTTTGTCGCACCATTTAAAGAACGTAACTGTCATAGTTCTTCCGTAGAAAAATTCCACAACCGTTTTCAAAAGAAAAATAAATAAATAAATAAAAGAACAAAGAACATCAAAACACATTTAATCAAAGAAAGAAAAAAAATCGTTACAAAATGTCTCGAATTTCATTTTTAATCCGTTGCCAGTTAATAAATATAAATAAAGAATAAAATGCTCTCGTGAATGAAAAATTTTTGTTAACAAAAAAATCGTCTGCCAAAAAAAAAAAAAAAAAAAACAATAGTAATAAATTAAACAAAACAAATAAATAAATAAACAAAAAATCGTCTGCCCAGTCAGTCATTTTTTCATTATTTTTTGGACTTGGCGATATTTTTTGGGCTTGGCGATATTTTTTGGGCTTGGCGATATTTTTTGGGCTTGGCGATATTTTTTGAACTTGGCGATATTTTTTGGGCTTGGCGATATTTTTTGGGCTTGGCGATATTTTTTGGGCTTGGCGATATTTTTTGGGCTTGGCGATATTTTTTGGGCTTGGCGATATTTTTTGGGTTTGGCGATATTTTTTGGGCTTGGCGATATTTTTTGGGCTTGGTGATATTTTTTGGGTTTGGCGATATTTTTTGGGTTTGGCGATATTTTTTGGGTTTGGCGATATTTTTTGGGCTTGGCGATATTTTTTGGGTTTGGCGATATTTTTTGAGCTTGGCGATATTTTTTGAACTTGGCGATATTTTTTGGGCTTGGCGATATTTTTTGGGCTTGGCGATATTTTTTGGGCTTGGCGATATTTTTTGGGCTTGGCGATATTTTTTGGGCTTGGCGATATTTTTTGGGTTTGGCGATATTTTTTGGGCTTGGCGATATTTTTTGAACTTGGCGATATTTTTTGGGCTTGGCGATATTTTTTGGGCTTGGCGATATTTTTTGGGCTTGGCGATATTTTTTGGGCTTGGCGATATTTTTTGGGTTTGGCGATATTTTTTGGGCTTGGCGATATTTTTTGGGCTTGGCGATATTTTTTGGGTTTGGCGATATTTTTTGGGCTTGGCGATATTTTTGACTTGGCGATATTTTTTGGGCTTGGCGATATTTTTTGGACTTGGCGATATTTTTTGGGTTTGGCGATATTTTTTGGGTTTGGCGATATTTTTTGGGCTTGGCGATATTTTTTGGGCTTGGCGATATTTTTTGGGCTTAGCGATATTTTGGGCGATATTTTTTGGGTTTGGCGATATTTTTTGGGCTTGGCGATATTTTTTGGACTTGGCGATATTTTTTGGGCTTGGCGATATTTTTTGGGCTTGGCGATATTTTTTGGACTTGGCGATATTTTTTGGGCTTGGCGATATTTTTTGGGCTTGGCGATATTTTTTGGACTTGGCGATATTTTTGGGACTTGGCGATATTTTTTGGGCTTGGCGATATTTTTTGGGCTGGGCGATATTTTTTGGACTCGGCGATATTTTTGGGCTTGGCGATATTTTTTGAGCTTGGCGATATTTCCTTGAAAAGACCTTTCGAACAAAAAAAAGTTTGTTCAAATCGGACTGTTCATTCAAAAGTTAGTATCGCGGGACCGGTTGTTTGAACGGCTCAAAGTTGAACCAAAAATTGTTCAAATCGAAAAATCAAATACGGGAATGAGCTGTACTCGCCGAGATCTTTCCAACAAAAAAAAGTTTGTCCAAATCGGAATGTTCATTCAAAAGTTATTAGGGGGGGACAGACAGACCGACAGACCGACCGACAGACCGACCGACCGACAGACCGACCGACACACAAATTCCCCATCTCAATACCCTACTTTCAAATTTTTAATTTTTCGATATTTATTTCATTTTTTTGTTTCTTTTTGACTTTTTTTTACTTGGCGATATTTTTTGGACTTGGCGATATTTTTTGAACTTGGCGATATTTTTTGGACTTGGCGACATTTTTTAGATGCATTAAGCCAATTTTAATGCTTTTTTCGTCTCTTTTATTTTTAACGGGAAAGTAGGCTAAAAAAGTGGCTATTAAATTTTTGACGATAAACCTTTCATTTAGGGTACATCGGCAAAATCAGTTGCACACCCTCAATAACTACGCAGCAACCCAAAGAACGAAATACTTTCCATGAAATCTTCTTCGAAGGAACAGAAGAAGATGATACGGAATTTAGCGGAAAAATAATCAACAGGAACAAATCATCCTAAACTTCAGTTTGAGTGACTAAAAATGGCTGCCGGACACATTTGTCATGAGGATTCTGGAGAAACAAATGAATCGATCGTAAATTCGACGCGAATCAGAATCTGCGAGAAATGAGAGGAATGGTGTTAATAACATTACTTCTACTGATGCCACAATGCGCAGAATGCGGAGATAAGACAAGGAAGTGTGATTAATTAAGAGCCGAGTTTAACAGAAAGTATCTTACCTAGGGTCAAATTTTCATGCCTAAGCTGGGGCGACACAGGACCTGAAACGGAGTCGAATGAACTAAAATGTACCATAAACAGAAAAAGTACAAATAAAGTAGAATTAACATAAAACTACATTGCTGAATGTTCAACCAAAAAAATACACAACAGAAGTTCAAGAACTCAACAATTCTCAGATCAGAAAAAAAAATGACACGAATTTTATCGGATGATCCGATTTTTAGCGTAGCAAGCAGGCTTGGAGTAATCGACGATTACGTAATCATAATCAGCGTAATCGATTACAATTTTTTTGTAATTGTAATCATAATCATAGTTTGGAAATGGGACACACGTAATCGTAATTTTAATCAAGTATTTCTTATGTAATCGTAATTGTAATCTTTCTTTCAATAATCATAATTTAGCCTTGTAATCGTGTAATCTGACCAAAATAAATCAATCTTTAATTTCACAGAATATAATAAAACATATTATTTGCTGGGCAATATTGTATGATATTTTAAAGAAGGTTTAAATTTTATATTCTTCGTTTTCCTTCCGCTCAACTAATAAGGTGCACTGAAACTTGACCCCCTAGTAAAAAATTTTGGATCCTCCTCTGTATATATATATGATATATATTCTTCTCATATCTGTAATCGCGTAATCGAAATCGGCATATAATAATCGTAATCTATTACATTTGTTTACGTAATCTAATCGTTGCAGTAATCATAATTGCGATTTGGCAGAGGACTGTAATCGTAATCGTAATTGTAATCTCAAATTTTTCATGCTTGTAATCATAATCGTAATCGATTACATTTTCTTGTAATTGACTCCAAGCCTGGTAGCAAGCAAATATATTCCTTTCCTTGTCAACAAGTTTAAAATTTTATTTTTCAACTCATATCTAACGGGAAGAATAATGGCAACTGAATGAGTAAAAAAAGTCTGTATTTTTAGTTTTAATAAAGAAGACTCTTGGTTGCAAAGAAAAAAAAGATAGTGACATCAAAAATACATAAAACATAGTAAAAAAATGTAAGAAAACTGTGTTTTGTAAAGGAAATGAAGAACTTGATTCCATAAAAAGAAAAAAGAAAGGCATCCAAATAAGATGCACACAAAATAAAGAACAACCTTTTTTAAGAAAAATTACATCAGCAACGTACTTTATTTCTCAGTCAATTTCATCATCATTTCTTGTCACAATATGACAAAAAAAAAAAAAAAAAAAAGAGAAAAATCACCCAGGTATTGTTTAGTTTTTTCCTCAAAATAAATAGTAAGAAATCGTTCTGGAAGATTTTGAGGATACAGACATTTAAATGAAAAGAATCGGCGCATTTTTGAGATTTCCAAGATTGAAAAGACAACTCTTTACCAAATTTCAAGCTTATCCGCTACCGTACTGAAACTATTTTTTGCAACATTAACATCCTAAATCACATCCAGAAGTTTGTCTCATTTTACGTCTGGAGAGTTAAGACTATTTTCAAATTTTTAGAATACATGAATTGTACTGCACTCAAAATGCAAGGGTTCCTGATTTAAACCTCAGTACCCTTTAAAAAAACTAGAAAATTTGCAGTATAATTTGGGTTTCTATAATGGTTTATACATTAAAAAAATAACCTCAGTACTACTAGAAAATCTCAAGAAACTCCATATTTTTTTTTTTTTTAGTAACGGTACAGCTTCTAATTGAAAAACGCTGTCAATTTTGCTTAAAAAATAGCTGTGTCGTCACTACAAAAGTTTATGGAATCACAGTTTCCTAACGGCTTTCTATTAGCACTACAGTTTTTTTCCACAGTGTAGTAATAATGCAGTTTTTCCTAAGTAACAGTGTAACGACACAGCTTCTTCTTAAGTAATTCTAAGTAAGATAGAGCTGTATTGTTACTAGAAAAATTTATGGAGTCCCAGTTTCCTAGAAAGCTTCAAACAGTTTTTTTTTCTTTTTTTTTACAATATAAAAAAAATATCACAGAAAAACAGGTTTTGTGGGTTAGTACATCACTCTCTCTGTGTTGTGAATAAGTGATTTCGAAAATTTCTATTATTCAGCACACATAGGACTACAATCCTCAAGCTGTCTTTATAGGAAAAATAACAGCAGCCAAAAAAGCCTGTCACTCATATTTTGCACCATCTTGCAGCGGTGAAATATTGTAAAATGCGTTCAACTGCAAAACTCTTATCACGAAATATTGGTTGCTCACGGTTTGTAGCTCATTTTAGGGCCCCACTAGGAAGTCAAAATGTTACCGATACAATGCACTGCATACATTGATGTGGTAGTATTTTACTGTAAAAAATATGGCGGGTGAGGACAAACAGATGCGGTCAAAATTGTCTACACTACTGGAAATATTTTAATTTTGTATGCTTAGAATGAGGTGGGGTAAAATAAGTCAGTAATGCAACTCAACGTAAACACAAGTAAAACGTTTCTTTTTTTATTTTTCTTAAACAAAAACTAGTAATAAAGTTTCTTAGTTTGCTGCCGACACTTTTTTATCTCAAAAAAATTTCTCGCATTAATACAACAGAAAATGCTTTTGTCATTTATTATTGCTTCTAGTTCATAGTTGGTAAACATTCCTTCTTGATGCTAAACTGCTCTCTAAAACCGGCGCAAAACCAATCAAGGGTGTATATCTTTGAATAACCAAAACGTGGGGGGGGGGGGGGTTGCATTCCGGTATCAGGGTGAACATTTTAGAAATCTGGCAGGGCTATCTATAAACAACGATTTCGAAAAGTATCCACAATGTTGGCCATCACTTAGTTCATCAACAGTAAAACTTACAATAAATTCTCCCTATGTATCAGGGAAATGAAAATCGGTTACACAATTTTTTTTTTTTTTTGCAAGAAGCAAAGCCAAACTAAGTTCATCACACTTTTCTCCCCAACCTTAGCTCTTACACTGGATTTTTTCCTGATAGTTCACCTGCACTTTATTTACTTATCTATTTATTTGACTGTTTTTAGTAATTTTAATTTTGATTCAGAATATGTTTGTTTTACTAAAGCACTAATTCTATGATGCTACAAATGTAAGTCATTTTATGATGCAACGAATTTATACAATAATTTTCGTTTGCATAAGCCAATTACTTATTCACTACATAAAAATATTTAATATAAAAATATTTAATATTTTTCTTATTCGGTACCATAACTCATAAGCCATGCACCAACATTGATTTTTCTTTCAAAATTAATCTTCTCCTTTTTAATAAGTTTTTTTAAAGAAAGAAAAAAAGAAAAACGTCGTTCAGAAACTCGAAGCAAAATTTATTTAATCAGTGCAAGCATCAAGCATCTAATTAAATATTTATAACTACAGTTTAACACATGGTGAAAAAAAGTAACAAGTTTCTGAAAAAAAAAATCACCGAGTGACTTGCATTAATTATCAGGAGCTCGATTTTATTAATGAAAGTTTGGAATATTTTCGCGTTTATACGGAAGCTTATGGCAGAAGTAATTTTTCTTATTTTGATTATGATATAGCAAAATATTTTTTCTTTTGAATGTAAGCATAGGTCAATTGGGGTAAAAGGAAATATGGGATAAATGAAAGCACTCTATTGCCACACTTATGGTAATTTTTGAAACAAAACTGTTGGTGAAAGAAGACTAGGTAACATAGAGAAGAGATATTCTCAGAGTTTCGCTTTTTTCGCAACGGTCAAGGTTACTTGACGTGGGTACGGATTGGTGATACATTCGTCTTTTCTCATGCAACACTGCAAAAAATAAACCGTTGTTTTTACAGTATAATACTGGCAGCCGAGGCTCCAAAATTGTAAAATGCACAGTAATAAACTATAAAACTAGCAATTTTACAGTTTCTTATTGCAAAATTTTACACTTTGTTGGGGTAAAATTTAGCAATATCATTCTGTAAAAACAACAGTATAATACTGGCAGCCGAGGTTCCAGTTTAAAACTATAAAATTCACTGTAATAAACTGTAAAATTAGTAATTTTACAGTTTAGTGCTGTAAAATTCGTTATTTTATAGTTTATCACTGCAAAATGAGAAATTTTTAGAAGTTTATTATAATAAAATTAGCTGTATTATACTGCAGAAACATCGTTCATTTTTTACATTGAATGGACAAAAGGCTTGTATTGGATAGCCTCGAAATAGCTGTTTGCAGAGTTTTTATCTCATTTTAAATGTTTTTATTTGTGCTGTCATACACGTTGTCCCATTCTGCTCATTTCATAGTACAAAGTTTTCGACTGCTTTTTTTTACAAATGATCAACCGATGAGCTTACCACCCATGAGGTGCCGTTCGCCGGGGTGCGTGGGGGCCTTCCCTCCCCTGCTTGAGGGGGGCGGGAAGGAGGCGATCCGGGGGGTCTTGGGGGCCCTCGTAGTGCGAAAGCCCGTCGCCGAAGTCTCCACCTCCGACATGATGCCGGGGTCTTCGTCGTACGGGGCTCCCAGGGCCGGAGAGTACAGGGGGTGGGGCCCGCCGGGAAGAGCATTCTGTGGAAGAACAAGAAATAATCTTTAAATTAGTTTTAAAAAACTAAAAAATACGCTTTTAGATGCACTTATAACATGTAATATAGTAACATAGTTTAGATAATATATTTTAGCCTTTAGTATTAGCAATACTAATAATTTTATTTCTTTTATATTTGCAAAGAACGTGAATTTTATATTTTATTCAGAGTTACATACAACTAGAGTCGCTATATAGGGGCCTTACATACAACCAACTGAGACACTTGAACGCATCAACAACGTGTGATAATATAGTTTAGCCTTTAGTATCAACAATAGTATTAAATATATTACTTTTATTTTTGTTAAGAACGTGAATTTTATCTTTTATTCAGAGTTACATACCCACAAATGAAACTAATAAAAGCGTATTAAAAAGAACGATGTCGAAAACATTAAATAATCAACAGTTACAGCTTAGAGGCGATCTGCACTGTGTGTGGCATCAAACTCTTAAATGCAGTAAGTTTTTTCCCTGCGACGAGGCTCGTATGAAAATTGCAAAGCTTTCAAAAAAAAAAATTTTTTTTAAGTGAACCTATTTTTGGATATGGGTTTACACGAGTGAGGATGAGACTTTTGTTTTCAGCAAAAAAAAAAAAAAAAACATCGCATTTGATGAGTTTATATATTTTAAAGTGAATAATCCGTTAGTCTATCTGCTAGCTACGAGTGTTTATCTTGTAAAAGTTTTCACCTCTGTAGCTCTTTAGAGCATTGTGTTAATTGTTAAAATATATTCCTCCCTTCTCCTCCAGGTCAAAACAATGGTTATGAAATTACCGAAAACTGAAAAGACATAGGCGGGTGGGGCTATCTCCGAAATTGGGGGGGGGGGGGTGACGGTAGAAAATATGGTTTGGTTATATTTGAATTCAGGACGGCATTTTAAATAAGACCCAACAAAAATGGACTCGGAAGCTTTTTTTCTTTTTTTTTTTTTTGCCGCTCAGTGAATTTTTTGTAATAGTCTTTTATTTCTTACAGATACTACTTACAGATACATATTTTACAGACCCATTCCGTAGAAACATCTAAAATCGGAGCTTAGGAAAAGAGCTTTTTAATTTTGAAGCTTTTAAATTGAATAGTCATTTTTAAAGATATATTCTCGCATTCTTTCTGGTGACTTAATACTTTTAGATATGCTGAGAAAATCATTTAATTCTCTCATTTTGTTCCATTATAAATCAGAACGAGATCGGATGACAAAAACTGAACATTTTTGAACAATAAAAATCATTTAATATCAACATATAATAATATCTGTTGATGTTAATTGATTAATTAATCTTCAAAAAGAAAAAAAAACAGTAAAAAAAGCAAAACAAAGAAAACCTGTAGGTACATAATGTGGATTTAGACAGCGGCTTGCGCTGAGAAAAACTACAATTAAATATTCAAGAAGAATAGCGAATAACTGCATCATTTTTGTTTTTTTTTCGTTACATTCTTTCAAAGTATTTCCATTTTGAATATTTTAAAATCATAATTTGCTCATTTTGTTATATTTTTTTTTCTATTTCTTTTTTTTTCTTCTATGATGTTCATACAGACATCTCGTGAAGTACATTCATTTCTCGCAATTCGTTCCATTGAAACCAAACCGTAATCGTGAGATAAAACGAAGAGCATTCTTCAGATAAAAATGAATAAGCAAAAATGTCAACAACGTTAAATTTTAAAACTAAACAGCTTAGAACAAAATAAAACAGTAACACAGACGAAAACAATAAACACACGGAAACCTGTTGGTGCAAAACGTGGTACTAGACAGCGCGTGGAGGAATGATGCAACTAAATAAATACGTAGTCCAAACAATCTCTCAGATAGTAGCTGCCTTGTTGTACTCTCCTGGATCTAATAAACTATGTAACAATGTTTTACTACCCACAGTTTCCTGGCTTCATTGAGCTATAAAAACAGGAGGAATCATTACCGTCGCAAGAATCCAGCTAAACGTGCCAACCATAAAAGTTACCGCTCCTCATATTAAGATTTTTGTATAGTGGGATTAAACAAATAGAAAGTTATACTTCAATAAATGTTCTCGTGAAATGTCCATAAACATGCAATGCTATCATATTAACTCATTTCGAAGGTACATTCGCCTTCTGGAAGGCACTGAAATATGGAATTAATACAGAAAACTCCAATATGCAACGATCTATCGGTTTGTCGAATGGATCCACGTGGTGGTGTTGCGAGTAAATCTCATTAATTCGAGAAAAATGCAAAATACTTTCACAGTAGAGACATTATAGATAGATATTTTATTCATAAGATTACCAGAGATCGTTGCTTATAGTAAGATTTGCACTCAAAGATCAGTTAAAAAAACTTGTTGATGAGGCGTTAAGAGATGAAGTGCATCCAGTCTGTAAATTATAAATGTAAGATAATTAAGGTCTATGTTTATTACTGTTTGAATCCTAAAAGGATTTAGTGGATAACTATGTTTTGATAGTTGTAGTATAAAGATTAACTTAAATATCAGTTATTATTCATTCTTTAAATTACCAGATTTGATTTATTTACCAGTGAACCATATTTGATTTATTTGGCCCTATAGATGCTATTTATGACGCAAATAACAATATCAAGGACTTAGTTCATTATAGCCCCAAAAAGTACACATTAGCAATTTATTAATCAAATATTATTTTTGAATAGAATTTTTCGACTTTCGCCTATAATGCACATTAAAATTGATTTGTCAGTTTTTTGGTACTTTTTTGCAACCAAACGACATGTTTTTCTGAGCACTTATAACTAGCTATACAGAGATAAATAAGAACACATTTGGGGATCATTAATGGAACTACAGCTTAAAGTGGGATTTAAACCCATACACTCATGGCTCAATCTTATTCGGTATCCCCATGCTCATTTACGTAGTAATTACTTGAGCTTTTCTTTGAACTTTATGATAAAAGTTCTACTTTCAAATGGTCATCAAAAAAATCGTGGTCTTCTTTTTCTATCAATGAAGAATACAACAGACATCCGGATCAGCTTCGTGGCCGTAAGTGCATCCCTACACTCTAAAAAGTTCTGTTACCTTACTCCATTAATAGTGGCAGCAGTACTGCCCCTACTCTTATGTAGTAACTTAACTGATATATCTGGTGTAAAGTAACACATCACTTGTGGAAGGTTACACCACGGTAATTTAACTGTAGCACATAACCTTTCATTGATTTCTGTATGAAAAGTTACACCAGAATTCTCTGTCAAAAGAAAGAAGGAAGAAGACTATTCACATCAGGCTGGAAGATTACTTTTATTCGTTTATTTAATGTTTATCAGGTTCATGCTTTCCTAGGACTGGTCAACTTTACCCAAATTTGTAAGTTATTTCAAGCACATGCACCCGAACCGCGAACTCAGGCTGAGTGAAACTTTCCTCCAACAAATATAAATTTCTGAAAGTTAGAGAAGCTTACTCCAGAATTTGTGCAACGTTGCACCCATTAACAAAGCTAACCCTACACATTTTTTTTTACAATATGCACTCGATGAAAACTTCAGTTTATCAAGCTACTCGTACTATCCGATAAACAAAATTACCAACCTTTAAAAGTTCATGATAAATTGAAAAACAAAAAAAAAAAGGCAAGTTAACTTGAAAAGAATGAAGCGATAAAGATGGAATGAGATATCAAGTTGTCTGCAGTATATTAACAACAAGCTAATATTTCAATCTGGAAAGTAACATCTCGCCTTTGTCTGACGTGGGCCATCAATACTCGAAGGAAAAGTAAAAATAACGTGGCAGCAGCAGCCGTCGGAGGGAAGAACTGATTTGCTCCTCAGGACGCAGCAGAGCGAGGAACACACACCGGCTGTTGCCACCTTACATCAGAAAAATAGCGAAATTGTCATGGAAAAAAAAAAAAAAAATGGGGGCCACTGAGATGCGCCATTTTCCTGTCTTTACCGATACCATCGATTGGAATTGAACGGCATTTTTGTTAAAAGAAAAAGCTGTTTTATCCAACTTTATTTCGTATTTTTATTTTTGTTCCCGAACAGAAGTCAGCTTCCGTTGTTGTTTTTTAAAGTAAGCTTTTAAAATGCAAGTGGAGTCGTTTCGAATTGCATTTGGAACGGTAGATGGGCCATTACCGAACACCCTGGGATGGAAACTTTTGAGATAGCTTCAAGCACTAACAGAGCCCCGAGGGAGTTTTGCTTATTTCTAAAAGCGCCCAAAATGGAAATAAAATGGTTGTAACAATTACTCGATTCGAATACTATTCCATTTTTTTCTCCTTTTTTCCCTATATCACATAGAAAGAAAGTGTGTGCTAAGAAAAATATTTCCCACATACTGCTCCGAAAAATATCTATTTTTATGTTTAAGGAAAATTTATACTTATTTATTTAAACATCTTTAGCTTCATTTTTATTTTTTTACTTACTTGATTTTAATATTTTTGACTTTTCGTGCTTTTAAAAGTATTGTCATTGAACATGGGTAAACTTAAATATCATTTCAAAATCGCATTCAAAGTTCGCAAAGTAAGCAGAAATAGTGGACTGAAAAATACGAATACAAGAACTTTTACAACATATAAAAGATCAAAAAATTTATGCGAAGCTAATGGCAGTGACAATAGTACTTAAATTATTGCAGAAAAAGAAGAAAAGGAACAAGAAGGGAGAAGTTAAGACAAGAAAATGATGAGGAAAAAACCCGGAAAAGAAATTCCATTAAAAACAATTTCATAATTAGTAAGGCACTAGCACACAAACTGCTTTTTTTAATTAGTTATTTCAAGAAAAAGCGCAAAAATTAAACTTAAGCGCTAAAAAAGCATGTTACGTTACTCTTACTCAGTTTTTCTACTAAAACAAAACTCTGTGACAGTCACAATATTGAACTTCTAGAAAGACCTTAGTAATAATGATTTTCCGTATAAGTTCATAGACTGCAACAGTAAGAATTGTGTTGATTTACACATCGTTAATTTTTAATCGTTAATTTTTAGTCGTTAATTTTAGCCATTGATTTTTAACCGTTGATAGTTTTTTTACAAATAATCTGAACTTTCACCCAAAAAGCCATGATGCGTTGATTGCAGTTATATGACATAAAGATAAATCTGATGTCGTTATAGTACCTATTGCAACCGTCTATTGTAACAGATGTATTGTGTTGCCACGAACAGGAAAATTAGTTTCGGTGACTAATAAAAACGAAATACGTGGTTTACTTGTTCCAACGAACGACAGAAAGTTGCTCTTAAAACAATCGTTAATAATATCGTGGCTGACACCTTAAGCATGAAAATTAGCCACCTTTGGTAGTCGTCTAGAGATCGCCGAATATGGCGGCTACGCCGCCTTTGGTGGTGTACTTCACAGGAGCTGTGCTCCTTTTTTGCCACCTTCGGCTCCATCCTTGACCTCGCCGCAACGGTGGCTCATCCAACTCGTCTGCAGCAAAATCGTATTCAACTCCGTTTCTCCAAAGTACCCAAGTACACTGAATTTAGCGGTATACTTCTGGGGCTTCGATCCATACTTGGTGCCCGAGAGAGAGTATAGGTTAGCAAGGCAATGTAAATTGACATTTTGGGGGACGTAGGTTACATTCCTATGAAGGAAAAGTTGAAAAAAGCATTCATTAAACAATGCGCTTTCTTAACTCACTTTCGCTCGAATGAGGCATTATTGGCAAGCAAGCAGCTTTCCACCCGCGATTTTCGTTCAAATCTGACATAAAAGATTAATTGGCAGTCTAACCAGTAGCAGAAACAATGGGAGAAAACGTGACCCAGAATAAACGTTTTTGACAAACAGTCAGTTAATTAAACTTTTACAATTATGCAACCTAGCCAAACATGAAGTTTAAAAAAGCATGATCCTATCCATGCCTGGTTCGATCTTCAGTTCTCTGGCGTTCTCGAAGAGTTGAGATAACATACATAAATACATTCAGAGATATGGTCGGATTTTAGTATAGAAGACAGCCAGTATTAGTGGTCTTACATTATTTAAAACACACGGCTTGGTGTTACTAATCACAAATGAAAAATTTTCAGTAATAGGAAAAATTGGTAAGTTAAAGGATTAACACAGACTTTTTGACGCTGGTGGATTCTTTTATATATATATATATATATATATATATATATATATATATATATATATATATATATATATATATATATATATATATATATATATATATATATATATATATATATATATATATATATATATGTGTGTGTGTGTGTGTGTGTGTGTGTGTGTGTGTGCGTATGTTTAAAAATATACGTTTAAGCTTTTGAAAATTAAATTACTCTTATAGGCACTGATGAGCTTTAAACTTTCCATTTAAAAATAAACATCGATAAACTTGGTTAGTTTTTGTGCTACCAAAAACAATTTTTGAGTCAGTTTAAAGTTTCAAAAAGTTTAATTACGGTTTGACTGAACATTAATTCCAAATTGTTTGGCAAAATTTTCTTTCTTTTTTTTTTCTCTTTTTTTCCGCCATCAACTGCTAGTGTCATAGTTATCATTTCAATTGCAAATTGTTTGATTATTCACACATTCTCTTTCTTTTCCCAACATTTTCGTGTCAAAAATATTTTATTTTTAAATATTTAACATATGCGTTTATTCAGAAAATCAGGAAAACAATGTTAAGGCGCACAACCATCGCATTTGAAAGGCTTGTGCTTCGTTTGATTTTAAGTTGTCCATCCATTGTCAGCCTTTGTTTGTTTAAACGTGGACACTCATATATCTTCAGCAGTTTACACTTTCAACAGTGACACTGAAGCTACATTGGACTGTCAATGATGAAATAAATTTTACTTTAGACTGTCAATGATGAAATAAATTTTACTTCAAAAGAAAGGGAACTTTTCTTGAAAAAAAAAAAGCGAGAGTGAGGAGAAAAAACACGGACGTTAGTACATGTTTTGTTTTACGTAAACTGCTTCGAACAACAAAAGTAAGTGAAAAAACGAAAATACAGTGAACTCTCACTTATACACCGCCTCATTTATGCACCTTTTTCACTTATACGACGATTTTCAATGGTCCCAGCACATTCCATAGCAAAATAATGATAGTATCATTATTTTATGCGTCGCTCAAAAGATAAATATTTCACTTATGCGCCGAATTTTTCGTAAATAGTAAAAAATCAATATATATGAAAAAAAAAAAAATCATGTTTCTTCATTTTCCTCTTTCATTTTTCCCCTATATTGCTGACGGTAGGCACTTTTTTACGCATGAACTCGAGTTCGGAGTGGGACATATATCTATTGTGGATCATTTTAAAGAGAATAGTTTGTGATGGTGTGCTACAATTTTAGTTTTCTTTTTATCATCGTAGTTACGTTATAGTAATTGCCAAACCGTAGTAATATGCCCCTTTTCTGTAGAAACATTCTAATCCCTGCTCTCATTTGAAATTATAATGCGTTTTAGACCTTTAAATAGGCTTGTTCATTGATGCGTCTCTCTCACTTATGCGCCTATATCTGTTGGTCCCTTGGGCCGGCGCATAAGTGAGAGTTCACTGTATGACTAAAAAAACTTAAATTCTTTTTCTGGCAAATTAAAGTTGTAATCAAGAATTTTAGCCAGGAGATTACTCAGTACTTCTAAAAGGCAAAACTTCCCATGAATGTTAGTTTACCTTTTCTGATTTTTTATTAATTCTCAGATTACTCACTGTTAGCGGTTCATCGACTTATATAAACCTTTACAGTTGAACCCCGATATAGAGAACCAGAAATATAGCGATCCCTCGATTTGTAGCGTACCGTTTTATCCGAACTCAGTCCTTATGCAGTTCAAGCAACTATTGACGGTTATAATGATCCCAAACGCTAGAAAATCGGCTATAGCGATCCAAACATTTCAAAAATTCCACTTTAAATAAATTTTATTGGTAACATTTTTTGACTTGAGAGCACACGTACAAAAAAGCTTCTCTGGTTCTATAAGTTTCAGTATTTTACAAACAATTCAAAGACCTTTATTAAAGACAATTTGACTATGGACTGATCTTCTGATATTGATGATGAAAACAAGAGATACAAGTCCAGGACCCCAATGGTAGTTGTTTTTTTTTCTACTGAAACTATAGAGCAACACGCTGTTGATTTGTTTGCAATAGTTGACTAAAAAATTAGGTGAAATGCACACAAAGTTCAAAGCTTGCATTAAAAAAAAATCTTTCTTGCATGCTATGGATAAATTGTTAGAGAAAGGTAAATTTTTGTAGTTTGCTTCTTATTGAGTACAATAAAGCTTAATTATTTCACTTTATTACCCGAATTATAAAAGGAAACATCGCATCATGTGTATGTGTGAATGTGTTAGATTAAGAGGTTTATAAAAGAAGAATGAAGCAAAAAATATTTATAATTATATTTAATGTTTTTTTTAATTTAATTATTTTATTTTATTTATTAATTTTTTTTAAGAATCGGATGTAGTAAACCCTTGGCTATATCGATCTCTTAATTCGGTTCGTTGAGAGGTCGTTATAGCGGGGTTTAGTATATTTTTCGTAGCAGTCTATTACGTTAATATGCCGCGAACTCTTCTATATTTTTACTTCCTTTTACGTAGTAAAGGAAGTATTGTGATCGCGAGCACGTGCATATGTACCTATGAACATATAAACAGCTGAAACATCCTTTTCGACCACCCTGAGTTAATTATGACGAGTTTTCTCGTCACGTCTGTACGTACATATGTATGTGTGTATGCATGTATATATCTGGCATAACTTAAAAACGGTAGGCCGTGCAATATTCTCGCTTGGCATGTAGGCTCTGAGGGAGGTCTAGTTGTGCACCTTGTTATGATTTGGCGACCACTTGTTTAAAAAAGAAAGAGGAATTCATTAGCTTTGAATAAGGATGGTACTCTTGTTATAATGTCTGATTTCATTTCAAAATAGCTGTAGAGCAAATTGAGACATATTTTTGAAACTAGGATCCGTCGATACATCCAAATTTTGCATTTTTTTTTTTTTTTTTTTTGAGTCATCATGTATTATTGGGTGGTTTTATAGTAAAAAGATTTTCAAGATAAAAGTGAACCTTCACTCTAGTGCAGTGTCAGAAATAGCGTAGTTTCCTGTGTGAAAGTTGCGAAGATATTTTAAATCATGGAACTTCTAGACAAAATTTCATTTTTTTTATGTCAAAAAGTAGAATTGTATAACCGACGATTTACAACATAACAATCAAAGTGGTGCGATTCTTTTGTGCATTAGTTATTCAACGAAATTTAAAAGGGCTATATGTAACTGGTCTAGTACATCAGAATGGCAATAGAAATAGACTTGAAATATAAACCTCAGGTTAAGTCAAAGTGAGATCATTAAGCAATCTTCCAAATTTCTTGATATTTTTTTAGAGTGAACTCAATGTAATAATAAACTTAAATTTCTAGCAGATTTCAGTAATTATTAGCGTAGTTCATTACCCTTTTGGATGGAAAGTGTTTTTTATTTTATTAATTAATTATCAATTTACTTATTTTTCCTATTTTGTGGGACATCCCACTACTAAGACTAGTAACTATATTTTCTTTCTATTTTTCGCATTATGATGTAGAAAATTACATCATAATTCTTTTTTTTGAAGTAGAAAATTAACCTACGTAATTTAAAGTTATCCTAAATGGCTAGATATAAACTGTTTATAATTCTTTGTCGCTTTTGTCGGATGTCTTCTAATCAATGAGCTCCTCCTTTTAGATTTTCCTTTCAATTTCGCACTGAAAAAAATGTGTCCTCTTGCCCCGAAGTACGTACTTAATACTTTTTTGCAATTCTAACCTTAATCGAGATCAGTTTCATAGATTATCATGGACTACGAGAGGTCATGTCAGGCTCGTCAAAAACTTGGGGTCCCGGATTCGAATTGGAGTAGTTTGTAAATTTTCAAGTTTAAAGGCGGGGGGTGGGGGGGGGGTCGAGTGAGCCCGGTCACCAGCCTGACAAGAGACTTCCCTTATCTCACGTTTTCCCTGTATACCATGATTTCACTCAGATATATACATTTTATTTGCACTCAGAGGTAGAGCATCATTACTGATTCGGAGGTAGAGGCCAAACAGTGTTTTGGGGCCCATTTTAACCCAAAATTAGTTTTAGCCTTTGACAAAAACAATTTTAGTGATTAAAGGATCCCCTAAAAAGTTTGGGTCCGGACCACGGCCAAATTGGCCGATTCAGTTATCAGGCCCTGCCAGTAGCGTACAAAGGAATTTTTCAAGGAAGGGGTCCAGAGTTGAAAGTTAACCATTCTCATGTCATATCCCTATATGCAGTTAAAATTTTTTTTTTAATTTTATCGATTGTCAAAAAAAAAAATTAATAAATAAATTAGCATTAATTAACCAAATAAATTATTTACGAGAAATATGTAATTAATTTTCTAGAAAGTATATTAAAATATTAACTCCTTTTCATGATTCAAAAAATTACCGTCTTTCATTTCCAGAGTATTCTGCTTCTAATCTTCACTTATGTTTATTATAAATGACATTAATGTCACTTTCTTTCTATTATAATTTTGATAACACATTTTTGCAATGCAATTTCAAATTCATATTTAAAAACTAAAAATCAAGATGACTTTAAGCTGCATCGAAAAAATATCAATATTACATAGCCATATGCAGTTACAGTGATCGCCGGTTATATGATTCAAGTTTGTTCTAAAATATTGATTCAAAAAATCGGCACACTCAATAAAGCGGCTAATTCAATTGAGCTGGATATTGTTTTGTTTTTGCCGATTTGCTTTTAAAGTGGCTGATTTAATTTACGACTGGCTCAATTAACCGGCGTCCACTTATGAAATACAAGTTTTGAAAGATTTTTATGTTTTTGTTATCCCATGAAATTATCATCTTAAGCAGAGAGATGACTACTAGTATATGAATGGGGACATTGTAGGCAATGGGGAAAATATTGAGGGCGTTAGGGGGTCCGGACCCCTGGACGTCCCCTTGTTTGTGCCACTGGGCCCTGCTCAAAAACAGTGGCATAGTGGGTTATCGGAAAATTTTCGAAGTAAAACCTGATTTTAGGTCTTTACATAACAAATAACTTGCTTGCTTAATGTGAGAGGGGATTGTGACGCCCTATTACCCCCCCCCCCGGCTACGCCACTGCTGAAAAGATACCAAAGAAACCAAAACCGAATGCCCTTCCGAGCCCGCACTCCCGAATTTCTTCGGGGAATGCCCGAACACTCACCTGTGAACTCGTCCCGGGCGCCGATAAGAAAGACGTCACCACGAACTTCATCCCGCGGCATCTCGCTGCGGAATGGCTCGGTACATACAGCGCCGAAAAAACACTCCTCGTTATTTCAGTTTTATTTTTTTTAGCATTTTTTTTCTTTCTTTCTCACAGCCGATTCTTCGCCGGAACGACCCTGATGTATCTCTCTGCGGAAATGTCCTTACGGACCGGTTGCGCAACGCACTGGGGCGCTCTCTCTCAACGCGCGTGTGATTGCGTTGAACATTCAAGTCCAACTCAGCGGCCGTAAAGCGACGGACGAGTGATTTTTCTCTTATGAATGGATCTTTTTGCGCAGGAAACGGTCGACACAATGAAGAAAAATAACTGCCATACAGGGCCGCTATAAATCTAAATACTTTAACATTTTTACTTTCTCCGAATAGTATGGTGCTTTTTTTTCTTCGTGTAACTGCACCTACGTTTTCTTGCTTAATCATCCATTCACTTTTTCATTTACACTGCTCGACATTGAAAATGCAACACCAAGAAGGAGTGGTCAGAAATTGATGAAATTTGGTAAGAAGACAGAGACAGCATGGAACAATAAGTGATATTTATTTCAAAATAAATAAGCAAAATTTAGAGCGAGGACGGCGTCGGCTCAGTACGAAGTAGGACCACCGCGGACAGCGATGCACGAAGAAACACGTCTAGGCATGGAGTCAATAAGCCTGCGGATGGTGTCCTGAGGGATGGCACTCCATTCCCTTTCAACCATTTGCCACAGTTCGTCCTCTGAACCAGGCAGTGACAGGTTCTGCAAACGGCGTCCAATCACGTCCCACACATGTTCGATTGGTGACAAGTCAGGAGAGTATGGTGGCCAGGAAAGCATCTGTACACCTCGTAGAGAATGTTGGCTGATTCGAGCACTGTGAGGCCGGGCGTTATCCTGTTGAAAAATTGCATTTGGCAGACCCTGAAGGTAGGGGATTGCCACCGGCCGCAGTACATTATCTACATATCGTTGGGCCATCATAGTGCCCCGAATACGAACTAGAGGTGATACGGAATTGTATGCAATAGCGCCCCAAACCATTATGCCACGTTGTCGCGCTGTGGGGCGTTCCACAGTTACTGTCGGATTCGATCTTTCTCCACGTCGACGCCACACACGTATGCGATGACTATCGCTGGACAAACAGAAGCGGGATTCATCTGAGAACACTACGGTTTGCCATTCTGCCATCCACGTCGCTCTGGTCCGGCACCATTCCAAACGTTGGAGTCTGTGCTGTGAGGTCAATGGCAGTCTTCTTAGCGGGTGCAGTGATTGCAGGCAACGTGCTACCAGTCGACGGAAAATGGTTCTGGTCGACACAGGAACATCCAGGGTACCTTGCACGTGCTGCAGAATCGACGTACAAGTGACTTGCGGGTCCGCCACAGCTTGTCGGTGAATCCGTCGATCCAAGCGGTCTGACGTCACTCTGGCTGCACTCGCACCCCTCAATGTAGCTACATTTCCTCTTTCCAAACATCTCCGACACAGCCGATGCACAGTGCTTGCATCCATGTGGGTATCAGATGCAATTTGACGTATGTACCAACCTCCCCTTTTCAGTCCGATCACCATACCCCTTGTAAAATCGTCTATATGCTGGAAGTGTCTTCGTTGAGGACGGCGTGGCATTTCCTCCTATCACACGTATCCTTCGAGACAAAAACCAAATTTCTCCGATAATTAGTCTGGCAGAAAAACCAACATGAACATAGCCCACTTTTTAACTTCATTCTCTTATATCTTACTTCACGTGCGTCGGAGAGCTGCGCATTTCATATCATTTGCATAACTCAGTGACGTGCGTCTACGGTAAAATTTGCCTGAATTTCTGACCACTCCTTCTTGGTGTTGCATTTTCAATGTCGAGCAGTGTAATAATTCATTCATTCATTTAGCCTACTTTCCCTTTAAAAATAAAAGAGACGAAAAAAGTATTAAAAGTGGCTTAATGCATCTAAAAAATATCGCCAAGTCCAAAAAATATCGCCAAGTTCAAAAAATATCGCCAAGTCCAAAACAAAGTCAAAAAGAAAAAAAAAAATTAAATTAATGTCGAAAAATTAAAAATTTGAAAGTAGGGTATTGAGATGGAGAATTTGTGTCGGTCTGTCGGTCGGTCGGTCTGTCTGTCCCCCCCTAATAACTTTTGAATGA
>JAXGGA010008865.1:0-54504 GCA_038373865.1 Uloborus plumipes
ATTCTTGTGACGCCTGTGCTGCCCGTAAAGGACCGAAGAGAAGAAGCCGCGGGAAGCTACATCTTTACAACGTAGGAGCTCCTTTCGAACGAATCGGGATCGACATTCTTGGTCCTCTACCGAAAACTACTGATGGGAACAAATACATCCTAGTTTCCATTGACTATTTTACCAAGTGGCCCGAAGCATATTCCATTCCGGATCAAGAAGCTACCACTGTAGCAGAGACTCTAGTCCAGAATTGGATCTCGAGATATGGGACACCCTTGCAGATCCATTCCGATCAGGGGAGAAACTTCATCTCAGCTGTGTTTAAGGGCCTATGTGATATCCTCAAAATTGAGAAAACTCGAACGACACCACTACACCCACAATCGGACGGCATGGTGGAGAGATTCAACAGGACAATCCTTAATAATCTCTCGCTTATGGTCTCCAAAAATCAACAGGATTGGGACAAGAAACTTCCTCTGTTCCTGCTGGCCTACCGCAGTGCTGTCCACGAGACCACCGGATATTCCCCATCACAGATGCTCTTCGGCCGAGAGCTTCGGCTGCCTTGTGATCTCGTCTTCGGTCTCCCTCCAGATGCGCCTTCATCGCCTGAGGAGTACGTCCAGGATCTCCAGGCCCGGTTGGAGGACGTTCATCACTTCGCACGGGAGCGAATCAACATCGCGACGGAGAAAATGAAGACCCGATACGACACAAGGTCCACTGGCCATGACTTTCAAGAAGGTGACAAGGTGTGGCTATGGAATCCCATCCGACGTAAAGGTCTGTCACCCAAATTGCAGTCGCATTGGGATGGACCATACACAGTCCTTCACCGGCTGAACGACGTCGTAGTGAGGATCCAGAAGTCATCACATTCAAAACCTAGGGTTGTACATTATGATCGGCTAGCCCCATACTATGGCCATAGTTCGTAAAGTAAATCTAAAGCTACCATGGTAATTTGTTTGTAAATTTTGTAAATAACTTTTGCCTTTAATTGTTTGTAATATTACTTTATTAATGTTATTATTTCTTTCATGTTCTCACTGTTATTGTTTATCATGTTTATGATTGGTCATCATGTAATGTGTGTATCTGTAAGTTTTCCCTTGCTTCCTTTCTGGGGATTGTACTGCCCGGGACGTGCAGTCCTTGGGAAGGGGGCAATGTTACAAATCTTGTAAATAGTTGTTGTTTTTCCTGCCTTGCATCATTTTCATTAGTTTTGGTTTTATCTGACGTCATGTTGCAAAAGTATCTGAAGATATCACTTTTATCACTTGTATACCGGCCCCGTAACACTTTGTAATTTTTACACTTGCCCTAACTTTAATAAGCGTGAAGACATTTTCGCTCGGAGTGGTGTTTTTCTTTTTATTTCTAGCGTTTTCTTGAATGAATTGTTTAAAGTTATGAATGATTTGGAATATTCCAGATATTACTAGAAAGTTGTCGGGAATTCTTTCCGTGTATAAATAGCTGGCCTTGAACACAAGTCAGTCAGTTGTTTTCAGATTTGATTCTGGTGACTCGTTTTATTCGCTATTCGCTTGGGCGATGTTTTGCTTTTGTAATTGCTTAATTACTGTTCACGTTAGATACGTGGTGCTGAATTACTGTTGAGAGTACAGTGTACTGTTTTGCTACCTAATTGCTGGATGTTTAGCAATTGTTTCCTGCTCCTTTTGTAAATAGTGTACATACTTGTAAATAAATTTATAGTTACTTCCTCAAGATTGGAATGTTCATTTAAAGAAAGTTGAAGGTGCTACGGACTCGTTACAATATTGGTCGATTTCGATAATTTTTTTTTCCTCTTTTTCATCCCTCTTTTTTTCTTCATAATTATAAACTTTAGCGCGCGAAAAAATGATGAAAACATTTCATTAAAATTTTTTTCAAAAAAAATCGCAAAAATGAAGTTTTTTTTCATTTTGTCAAATTTTAGGCCTTTTGCGCGATCGGAAGATATCAATGGATTTCGATAAATTTTTTTTCCTTCTTTTTGTCTTCACAATTAGCTACTTTTCCGCACACTTACATTTCGAAAACATCCAATTCAAAAATCAAAAAAAAAAATCGCGAAAATCAAGTGTTTTTCATTTTTTGTCAAATTTTAGGCCTAATGCGCGATCGGAAGATATCAATCGATTTCGATAATTTTTTTTCCTTCTTTTTGTCTTCATAATTCGCAACTTTTCCGCGCTATTACAAATTCGAAATTAAAAAAAAAGTGTTTTTACGGCCCACCCTAATATATATATATATATATATATATATATATATATATATATATATATATATATATATATATATATATATATATATATATATATATATATATATATATATATATATAGTTGGGTCAATTGCCCTTTCCCCTGACTTTGAGAAATCAGTGTATTTACATATAAGTGGGGGTGGTTTTTTATGTTTTCGGATGAAATTGCATTGTGTTTGGACCCTTTGCACCCCCCCCCCTCGCCCGGAAAACTTGAATTGATGTCCCTGCTATATATTGTTTTCATATTCATTACCCTTTTTACTGAATAGATAATACAGTAAATGGAATCAAATCTGCTGGTTTAATTTTGTTATCCATCTCAAAAATATTAATATTTCTGTATCTTGTCTAGAACAGATTTACTTTGTATGCGATTGCATCCTCCATTTCCCTACATTTCCAAAAATACTTTTTCGTGGTTTTTTTCTATTATCCCTTCCTTTTCGTGCCGTTCTATCTTCTTATTCACTCTTTACATATTTTTCCTCAATGGCTTCTTTTTATTCCGTTTAAGCTATAGAAGCTTGAGATTTTGAAAAAAAAAAAAAAAAAAAGAAACGTAATGGATTTTCAAGGCATTCGATTCAAAAAGAATTGATTCTTAAAAGAACAAGAAGAAAATGCTTTGAACTTAACATTATGTTTCACTCATCTAAAAGGAAAATAACCTAGATATGTCAATGTGTTTGAATGCATTTAAATGCTTAAGTCGTTTCAAGTGGGTTTGTCTTGAAAAATCTTGAAAGTCGTAGCTTATAACTATTGCGTTTTCTTTAGTTGTGGTTAAGAAGTTATAATTAAACATCTGGCATACTGTGACTTAAAAAGCAAAAAAAGAAACAGTAAAACCACACTGCAATTTTTGGAAATCATAAACATGCAAGCGTACAAATGCTGGGATATTATAAAGATAGTAAGGAATATAATGCAGTAAGTAACCGCCCCTAAGCCAGGGCGCCCAGAAACATGCAATACACCACCAACTCGTTCATTCCGAGCCTTATATGGAATAAACGAGTTGGTGGTGTATTGCATAGTAATAAGGAATGTTAAGTTTGGAACACGTTGGGTCCTACGAAATGGAGAATGAAGCAAAAATGCACGTGCAAAACAAAATCAAGCAATATATCTAAAATCAAAATGTATCGTTTTTACAGTCTTTTGTATTCCGAATAGGGGTTAAAATATACATTTGTTAGTAATCGCACAGATCATATAAATTATAGTTATTTTTTGATTAAAAAAAACTTATATTTAAAACCATACAGTAATAGTAGAATGTACAGAGATAGACGGTACAAACGGTACTTGATGATACGGTTTACGTCCCATATTATAAAAGAAAACGTAGATCTATTTAATCGGTGAAATTCTTACACAAAGAAAATACATTGATGTTTTTTAGTTGTAATTTAGATGGAATTCCGAGATAGAAATATAGCATACACACATACAATGACATTTAATCACCCGTTATTAAGTATCCTTAAAAAATGCTTTTTCTGTTTTAATTGGTTTGAGATATATTCAAATTATTTCTTTCTCAGTATACGCGCAAACGGCTTCAACTTGCCCAATCGCAATTCTAGAGCTCGAATAAGTCACCTTTCAGTGATTCCGGAAAATTGCCAAATATTTAGACTATCTCAATTTTAAGCAGACAAAGCAACTGTCTCAATGGATGTGTCCAATACAAGCGGGTCGGTCGTAGTTTTTAGATCTTTCACCAGCCATTATCCAGAAACCACAGCGAGTTCTATAGCTTTTTTGCATTTCAAACAAATTAATGTATTCCGTATCAAAATTGCGGTTTAATTGGTTCAGTGTATAGGTCGCTAGGGCTTTGTCTATAGAAAAGTTACTTTTGGACACCTTCCTGTCAATAATATTGAAGATTATTTTATGCACATAATTTTAACCGTTGTGATAGAGGAGGGAGACATGTCATTTTATGCATATAATTTTAACCGTTGTGATAGAGGAGGGAGACATGTCAGTTTTAGCGTCAAGCCCATGTCTCATAAACTTATCTTCCCCTTTCGAGCAAAGTCTTTCCACAGTCCGAGCTCTATCTTCCAAACGCTGACATAATCTTTAAACAGCAATGATAATTTTCCCTATCATTAGTGAATGCCATTCATTATAAAAACAATTATAAGTAAGAAACATGGTAATTATCTAAAATTATTTAGCGGTTGATCCAGAAAATTTATTAATTAACCGCACAAGTTAATCTTTGGCAAAATTAAAGAAAAAAAAAGATAGATTGGATTTATTTTAAGCACAAAAATGTTTGTGATCATTTCGTTTTAAGAATAAAACTTTAAAGCGAACATAAGTTCATTACTTACGCTTCCTGGTTCGCTACTGACAGGAATAGCATTTTAGAAAACCAGTAGTTGATCAACCCATGCACAAATGATTAGTTAATAAATGCATTTTTTAAATTTATTTTAAATAATTATAGATGATAAGCATATTGCAGTAAAGGAGCCTGTAGATTTAAATTTAAGTTACAGAAATACAATTAACTACTTAATATAATGACAATTCTCACGAGCAAAAAAAAATCACTATCTTAAAATTTTCTAGACGGCTTTTTAAGTGTACCGTTCAGACCACCAACTAAAATTTTAACTGCAACTATAATTTATAGAATAGCATGGCATGATTTGGTAGAGATTCTAGCAACTGCTAAAAGAATATCTAACTCTTCCCTTTTGTTTTGTACATTTTTGAGCTGCAGTAGTCAATTACTGGCTGGTGGTCAATTACCACTGAGTCGCTCTATACTAGAAAGAAACGTAAAGCATGCCTTTTCTGCTTGCTTGTTGACATTACATATAAACTTTTCATTCCTTTTCATTTCTAGTAAGTTATAATAATTCTTCCAATTATAGGACATAATAAAATATACTTTGAGGCATGTACGTGAGTTTACAATGGTTCTTTTTGCCTTAGAAAAGGACAGAAAAATATGCTTTAAAGTCGTCTTGACATCAAGAATAAAGAAAAAAATGGAAAGACACGGAAAACATGTCTGAATCTTGCATGCAAGAGAAAAAAAAGGCAGAGAAATATCTCAGGAGAAGTCTCTGAAGTGAAAGTAATGCGATTTTTCCTTCACGATTACTTTCTTCTCCTTCGTTTCTTTCAAAATAGGTGAAAAAAGTATGAGCAGCATATATATATATATATATATATATATATATATATATATATATATATATATATATATATATATATATATATATATATATATATATATATATATATATATATATATATATATATATATATATATATATATATATATAAGACGATTTATTTTACCGGACTACTTTTTACTTTTCAATCTTTTAAAACCTACATTTTCCAAAAATTTTTAGAAGCTAGTTATAGTTTTATAAAGTGAGTTCATTTTGTTTAGAAATATTAAGATATGTTTTATTCTCCTTTAGGGAAATCTTTGTATTACATATTTTTACAAAAAAATTTAAATACTTATTCAGTCTACTGCTCGAATCTTGTTCTGTATTTTTTTCTTTTTTACCTTGAAGAGAGTAGACATACTTTGTTTTCCTTATTACTCAAATTGAAAAAAAAATCTTGTTAATTTTTGGGAACATAGCGCGATTACTTGGTGCAGATGTATTCTTCCAAACGAGTTCAACTGTTTTTGACTTTGTTCCCCTTTTCCACTAAATATGATGGGTAAGTCTTTCAAATATTATTTTACAAGCAGTGTTGAATAGCTGACCCGTATTTGGAATTAATAATTTCCTTCCTTTTGCGCGTACTTAACATTTAAAAGCAAAAGTAAATTTCGCAAATAGCTGAACAATGTTTTGACAAAGAATGAATTAATAAGTAAGAAAAGAAATTCAACTGTAAGTAAAGTAATTAAAGAATAGTAACGAATTTTGTATGCTTTTTTTAAGCCATAAATATTCTAATTTGCATGCTCGCCAAAGATTTTGACAAAACAATAATTTCAATCACCTACTTAAAACTCTGTAAGCTATTCAATAAAACACTGAGACGCATTGCAAGCTAACATGTACAAGCTAAGCGTATCATGTTTTTAAGATTAACTTCCATCCGAGATGCACATGACACATAAATTTGCTGAAAGTATTTTTTTTCTATCTTCTTTACCAGTAAAACTAAAATACTTTTTAAAATATAACACTGAAATTTTCATTACATGAGAATTTAAATTATGTCCAAAAATAACTCTTTTAACAACCGTTCGAAAAAGCACTCTTTTCATAAAACATCCCACCGAAAACGCATTTCAAAACCCAAGTGTTAAACACTTTTTATCACGTCAGTGCAAACAGCAGCCATGGTCTTCCAATATCAAAACCGCTTCATCACGTTTTTTTTTTTCTTTTTCTCCAACATCAGTAATCTGCAGCAAGTTTTACCAATGTTCCTCCATCCCTATCTCGCAGATTAATGCTCTTTTCTGTCTCTTTTTCGTTAGCCTCTCAACAAAAGAGAGAAGATTAACTTTTATGGGAACGGTTCTTGGGATGGGTTATGCTGATGTTCAAGATTCTCTTTTGTTTGCGACCAGCGTTTCCTTTTAAATCCTGCTTATATCCTGACAAGCCATTGAGTAGGATTTTAAAGATTTAGGGTGACACATTATAAATGATTTATATTAGCTCTTAAACCTGAAAAACGGAGATTGTAATTAAATTTTGTAAAATATTAATTCCCTTAGTGCTCTTTGCTAGTTTTGTTACCATTATTTTGCTCGTTTTGGAGCGCAATGATTATTCTTACTTTATGTTGATGAACTGAGGTAAAATGACTGAATCAGCAGAAGTTAGACACAGAGATTAGCTTTAAAAAAACAACAAACTAAGCCGAAGTTAATGATTTTGATTTGAAATATGTAAAACCTTTAAAGGTTTTAACAATGAATCATTTTTATTAATTATAAATCCTGATAAACTACAATCAGTAATCACTTCGTCTTAAAAAAGAGAGAGAGAGATCTTATCTGAATGCATTCTTACGAATACTTCAACGATACAAAGAAAATAGAACATGGAGAAAAATAACTTGTTTTCAAACAAGTGTATCCTATTCAGTCAGCAAGAGGAATTTCGTTAATCATATTTAGACTTTTTAATTTTTTCAGTTGAACACCCACATGTTCAAGACAAACGATTTGGATTTTTGAAGGGAAAGGTATTCAGAAAATATTTTGTTTTCTCCTTCTATCTTTTTAACATCATGTTTTTCCCCTCTCAAGGTGTCCATTAAAATATATTTACAAAAATTAGTACACCGTTGTGAAATGTGGCTCTCCATAAAGTTACACGTTCACGTTATACGCTTATACGTTATACGTTTATTTTGTTAAGAGCTCCACAGTTCGTATGATTGTGTTACCCAAAGAAAATATTGTGTCCACATTTAAGGCTATCCAAGTGAAATTGATTAAACAGTAATGCTTAGCCCTTTAAGAAACAAACGCAGAATTTTTTTTAACATTACTTTAACAGCAGTTATAAATTGTATTTCTGAAATATTTCACAGTGTTCCAAAATTTTAGAAATAATTATAATAATGAAATCGATTTCTGAACTGCGTAATTTGTAAAATTTCTAATTTTATCCCGAAACTAGAATATGACATCGCTTAATGAGGCAATGTTGCAATATGTTTTGGTGCAATACTATAATGCAAAATAAAAAATAAACACAAGAAATTATCTGTAGTAACTCAAATCCGCGAAATTTTGCTTCCGTGTACATAAACGATGTGTACTTAAACGAACATGTTTAATGAGCATCCCAGTTATTTTGGACACTTGTAAAAAAAAACCCCGTCAAACTATCTTAAACCGTTTTTCACTATATACTGTTGTTTTGTTACATATAGAACTAAATCAATGGGAGATAGCAGTATAAAAAATAGTACGGTAGGTATAGTATGTAATAATAGGAAAATGCATCACTATAATCACACGGCAGTTTCGTTTTGTGAACAAGAAATTTGCGTTAGCTCTAAAATTCGTTACTCTTGAAAAATTTGCGTTTTAGACATTTTACGTAGGTGAAATCGCGGTGTAGCGCTAGTTTATTGTACGTCTGAAGTTAATACTCTATAATTTATAAATTATTTTATTTTTTAAATGTTCCTGGGAAAAAATATTAGCAAGATATGTAAATCTTATATTTTCCATTTAATTCAGAAAGATATAGAGCATTTTAGCAGAAATATATTTAGTTAAAGCTATCATTTTCGGTCTAATTTTTAAGGGCATACATACTGTCGGCCAAGTTTTTTACACATTTGGCAATGCATTTTTTGGCCCGTTTAATTCAACGTGTCACTTTCGTGTGATTTTCAACTGCAATTGCTTTTCATACATTCTTCTCCCCTGCCCTCTTTTCCCAAACAATTATTTTTTTATTGTTTCTACATTTTTAAATGAAAACATTTCTCTTAAACAGTCATACATCAATACATCAAATGCATATTTTTCTAATGTGAATAATTTACAGCTGTAAATGAATTAATAAAGGAAGTGATTCGATTTCTTAACTAAAAGAATGAATAAGTAAAGAAATGTTTTATTTCACTTTGACCAGCAAGAACTTCACTGATTGCATTGAACATTTAAAATGAAAACATGTGCTTATGAACGGCACTGGACATTAATAGAGCTCAAATAGTACTTAAAGGGATAATTACAAGATATTTATCATTTTGAAAAGCAAATATATTTTTGATTTGCCACAAAATGTTTACAATATGTATATCAAATTTAGAAAGTGACTTGCCTTATTTTATTTTATTTTTATTAATTTATTTTATCTTATTTTATTTATTTTTTTATTTATTTATTTTTGTAGATCTTTAGAGCTATTAATGTTTTGACTGGAATCTATTGTGTTTAGAAACTTTGTTAAAATATTGTTATATATATGGCGCTGCAAGCTGAAATTATTTTATCAGTTTACTTCCCTCACTATTTCACTTTGCCCTACATTCCCCTACTTGTGTTTTATAGTTTACTGTTTATGTTGCTTTGTTTCAGCTAATTGAAACACTTGAGCAGCAGTTCAAATAGTCTTTCTTGTTTGTATTACAATTTTAATATACAAGTTTTGCTACGTCAACCCAAACCCCACTTCACTTCAAAACAATACTCTTTCAAAATAATGACTTTTATCAAGTCACTAAAAACATCTGGCCTTAAAAATCGTAAATTCCCAAAGTCGCTTAATAAAAGTCCAACGAAGATTTTATCGCAAAGGAAACGTATATAAATGCTAAACCGAGCTAACACAAATGTCTTCTTTCCTTACTAAACGCGAATTTGCTTCTTATCGAAGAATAAATGGCGTATGTTCCGACACAACTACCACATTAAGTCGCAAAATAAACTCTTCCATGCCTAATAAAGAACGATATAGTCTTATTTGCAAATGAATTGCCCCTCCGCTCGGAAGATGAAACACAAATAGGTTCTCTTAAGAACTGCACAGCAAAGTTGTCATAGATAGCTCCAAACATCATGTATGTTTTGGCAATCGGGCGTTCATTTTGGCTTTTTTTAAAATGGCAAAAAGATGGAATTGAAGGTTAGTGTACATCATGATTTCCGGTTTGTAAATTTGGTTGACATTTGTTTTTGTTTTACTTTTTTGAAAGCAGTTATTGCAATGATTTTTGCGTTGCATCCTAAATTAATATCTTTTAAGGATGCAGTTACATTTTTTAGTGGTATTTTTTGCCTGAAGTAAGGAAACGCTTTGTCTTAATGCGAATGAATATTTTTCTACTTAAACGTTTCATTTTAACATTTTACAAAATATTTTAAACTGTTGATGAGATTATTTATATTGTTCAAAGTAACAAGTTATTCTTCATCACTAATATTTTTTGCTCATTTTTCCGAAAAATTTCCCTGTTCTGTTCACGTTCCACCTTTTTTTTTCTAAAAGCACAAAATAACTGAAAAAATTAAAAATAAAGCTCTATAGTTTAGCAAAATATATTTACTATACGCAAAACGCTACTTTACGCAAAATAATTTTCTGAACAAATTTCCAATCTGTTCATTTTGGGACAGGTAAGTTATCTTAAGTATTTTCCTTTACCCTACATTCCCCTATTCAGCTTCTCGATGAATACTTTTACAATAATAATAAAACTAATCAGCTTGTCGTTTCGCTTAAAGATTTTACATTTTGACTCGCAGCCACTAATCGTTAAATTATATTTATCTACGCTTAATTAATTTTATGAATTAAAATAGTGCCAAATCACCAAATGAAATGGCGTAAGATTGAACATTACTAGTGAATTGTATTTCAAAGAAAATTCGTTGACACTTGTTTCGTATCCGGAACAAAATAAACTATTGATTATGTAATCAGACACTATCTTTACGTAAAGAAACGAAATGGAGTTCTTGACGTTACGTTTTCTAAAATTAGAGATAAAAGCCCTCTGGGAAATAATGACTATGTGCTCTTCAAGATAAGGATAAGCGAGATGGAGCAATTAAAACTTTGTTATTTAAAATGAACTGCGAAATTGATGAAAGGTACAATCTAACAATCGTTCATCTCAGAAGAGATAATTACTTTATTTTCGTTCTTTGGAAAATGGATGTTTTTTCAATCGCAGTCGATCATTAATGGGTAATTAAGGATGAGGGAAAATCGCTTTAAAAATATTATAATCTTAAGTATTCTAATTCTGGGCATTGCTGAAACAGGGTCATATTGATGCACAGTTCTAATTTTTGAGTTAGTATGAACCAAAAAGAGAGGATCTTGTAATAAAACAAGTGGTTGACACTTATTTATTTTTAACTATTTCGTTTTTCTCCACAGGAGTAAATTTTTATTATCTTCTCTCTCTTTTTTTTTTCGACTGTTCCACAAGATGTTTTTGTGATTTTCGAAGCGATGTTTTTCGAAGAAGAGGCCTAATTTTTGCCAATTGAAATAATGTACTTCTATTTGCAGTGGTTTTTCACCGTTTATGAGTTAACGTAATGGTGTTGCTTATGTCAAGTTACAAGCTGCATCACTCTTGTGTGTAGATGATACGGTGTAAGTGTATAACACAGTAAGAAGTTGGTTCTTTACATTAAAATACATAATTATTTCTGAAGTAAAAATATATGAGTACACTGCTTGAATATTGCTAAGGAACAAATGATTTATGTGAAATTGCGTCTCAGATGGCTGGTCAAGGAAAGTAAATTCAAGTTCAGATAATGTGGTAGACCAAGACTCGTTATCTGTATAAAAGCCAGTGCATTCCAACTCAAGATTCGTACCAAAATTCGAGAAATTTGATGTTGGACGAAAATAACCTTGGTTGTTGAAAAAGGTTTTTTTCTGGAATTATGTTTGGTTCTTGCAATAAATAAAAGCAAAACGTTAGCAAGACATTGTTTGATGGCTTACGATCGCGGAAGAACAGTTGAACAACTGGAATAAGTTCAAAGTGTCACCACTGTAGCTGTGACAATGGGTGAATTAAAAAGTGTCATCTCGCGGTTAAAGAAGTTCGTTGAAGGTGAAAATGCTTTGCAAAAGTATGCCGCGTGTCGTGGTAGGAACACCACAACTTAAGAAATCTACTATGTTGCTCTTGTGACAAAAAGGAACAGAAATTTCTCTCCTGGACACAAAACTGAAAAACTTGCAACCAGTACCAGTACTCATGTTTCTGCAAGAATCTTCTCACGGCAATAAAATAGAGTTCGCGCTTAAGTACGGAAGCCTATACGTTACATCAATCAAGTCGTCATCGGAAAAGATAACGCTGGTGTGAGGAACAGAGGTCGGTTGGGATGGCCAAAATTGGTCTTGCGTGATGTTCTCCGACGAATCTCGCTTTTGTGTGACAAATGATTCTGGTCCCCAACTGTTGTGGAGAGATCCTGGAACACGTTACGCACAAGAGTTTGTTTGTGAAACGTGATCTCAACGGCCCAGACGGGATAGTGTGTGTAGGGAGCATGCACAATGGCAGAGCCTAGCTTCTTATCTTTAATCAAGGATGCGTTGCATTGCACTGGTATTTTAGAATGATTTAACTAGAACGTATTTGTCTATTAAGCTGCTATGTTGGTCCAGAATTTCTGTGTATGAACGATAATTCACCGCAACACAGAAACGTTGAAGTATCGGACCCACTGCAAAGTGAAAATATTCTTCATATACAGTGGCCTGCTTACTCTCTCGACCTAAATCCTATTGAACATGCCTATTATTGTCTTGGCAGATGGGTTTTACAAAGAATCATTCCTCCCTAAACGGTGCAAGAGCCCAAAACCGCCTTCAAAGAGGAGTGGGGCAGAAACCCCCAAGGAACTCTCAATAGTTTAGTGGAGAGAATGGAAAACATATGCAAAATGTGCAAAAGTGTCCGTGGTCATTACACATCGCACTAAGGTACTCCTGTCTGCATCCTTCTATCCTCAAGATCAATATTTCTCTGGCTGTTTAAAATTCTCCAAGGAGTATTTTTCTTCATTTTTAAGTTTTTACTTAATAGATGCAGTGATATCTGTACAATTTTTTACTATAATAAAGGCACATCCTCGATACCAAATATGTACTTAGTTCTGTTTCTTTAATTAATGTCTGTTCTTAATAATTCCAAAAAACATAATTTTTTCCTCAGCAATTGTCAAGTGTAAAATGTATTGAGCAAGTGGGGGTATCAGAAGAAAGTGAAATAGTTTGAACTTTTTCAAAATGAACAAATTGGAAATATGTTTTGAAAGTTACAGTATATAAAGAAATAATAATGTTTTTTGTAACATAACTTGCATTGAAATATTAGATTTTAGTTTTGACCTTTTCTTTGTATATTCGAAAAAAAAAATCATTTTTATTTTTTCCCAAAGTGAAAAAAAACTACTTTTAGTGAAACATGTTCTATTCCATTATTAAAAACATTGTCAATGATATATTTTAATAATTCAATGTTTTTAAATGAACACATAAACCAATAAAAGAATTAAACGAACAAATAATGGGATCATTAACGAATAATAAACAAAATAAATTAATTCACAGATGCAAAAAAATAAATGAGTAATTCAGACAATAAATAATGGAATGGATAAATAAGTGAATCTATGATTAAAGGATTGTAAATTAATTTCATAAATAAATGAAATTAACTAATTCATTTTGCCTCGTATATTTGATCGATTAGATAAAAAATAATGAGCTTAATGTTAACTAAACAAATATTGCACTGGAAAAACCAAAAAGTTGATCTCAAAATCATCTTTAAAATGTCCATCAATTGCAAAAGATTTTTGTTTATTGCTAAACAATAATAAGCTATAAAATGGCTAATTATGCGTAGAATTTTTTTTAATGAATTGCACAATTATGTAGGAGAATATGGGGCAAAGTGAAGAAGTTAAGTTTACTTACCTGCTGCAAAAGGAACAAATGGGAAATTTGTTTTAAAAATTATTGTACACCAAGAAGGTATTTTGTTAATACAACTTTCGTTCAAACATTATTTTTCATCTTTGGCAGTTATTTTGTACTTTCAAAAAAATGAAAATTTTTAACCTAAAAAAATCATGGGGCAAAGTGAAAAACTAAATATTTTTGTCATGTACAAATTTTCTAGTCAAAGATTTATTGTAGTTTTCCTCAAATTAATGCGTAAATAAACGAAACAGAATGTTAATTATAAATAAACGAATGAGTAAATAAATGAATAAATGAATTAATTAATATGCGAGAAAAAATAAATGAGTGAATAAAATAGAGAATGAATAAGAAAATGAGTTAATGAATGAGTAAATAAGTAAATAATTAAGTAAAAGAATCTAAATAAATTGATAAATGAAGAAAAACGTACGTAATTTAATAAATGAATGAATAAGTAAACGAAATGAACTATTTCACTTTGCTCCATCCACTTTACGCCGCTTGCACTTGACAAATTACATTGATTATTTAAAATATAAAAATGCCTAATATAAACTAAATAAAGACTGCACTGAACATCAGTAGATCTCAATTAATGGTTTAAATGATAATTAAAAAAGTTTTATCATTTTTATAATAACAAGAAATATTTTTGAAAAATCACGAATATTACAATAAAGGTTTCAAATTTTGAAAATTGCTCGTATATATTTTTTTTTTGTTGATCTTTGGAGCTACTTATTTTTTGACAGGAATCAACTATCTGTATAAGCACTTAGTTAAAATATTACTAGATAAGTATACTGCAAACTGTGAAAATATTTCCCCATTTCACTTTGTCCCACTGTTAGACTTAACCTCCCAATCCCCTTTATTCCCATGTTTTTCATACTTTAAGCAATCCATTTGTTTAGAAACCGACGAAACTGGCAGTTTAAAAAATAATCTAATTATTTCTAGCAGAAAAACTTCTGTGCAGTAAGAGTCTTCTTAGGAAATAAAAACGCATTTCTTTAATTTATGCTTCTACTCTACCATTACATTTCTATACTTATACTTCCTTGGAATTCAAGACATTACAGTAGTTTTTTTCCTCCTTTAAAACGTTTAATTCTGAGAGGTTGGATAAAACATAATTTTCTTTTATACAATTACGGAATTTCATTCAATTTCTCCCTAAGCTGCGCACTGTCATTTAAATTGCGTCATTTTATTTACCCAAGCAAAAGAATAAGAAAAATAAATGCTCTTTAGAGATTCAAATAAAATAAATTAGCTTAGTTCTTGTTCTGACGCGCGGACGATAAATTGATCTACGAGCAGGATGAGATACTTTTTCGAGATATGCTCTCTTGAAATAACAGAACTTCATCATAGATTGATGTTACGTAACGTTTGGCTTCCAACAGGTAATTTAAGTTAACATACTGCCTCGAAAATGCTGGAAAGGAAGCTGTCAGAGCTAAAGATAAATGGGTTGTTGGTTTAGTCATATGAAGGCAGGCGTAAAAGATTATTTATTTGCACTAAATGCTTTCCCCCCCCCCTTTTTGCTGAAGTATCTTGCTTTTACCGTAATGAGATTAAAATAGTGTTAAAACAAATAAACATTTCTTTGGCATATTTCATTATTATAATGTTCAGGAAAAAATAAATTAAAATAAATTTCTGAATTTGTTAGAAGATTTCTTACAAAAATCCATTAAGTGTAAGAATGAAAGGAAAAAAGGGTTGGCCTTATTCCTCTAAACATGTCAATCTAATGCTGAAATATATTGTTTGCAAAAAACTGTTGCTTAAGAGATGGTAGCATTACTATGTTATGTTTCACCAATTTGTGTATAAGTGACATCAGAACTCTCTGAAGACGTAGTAGTAAAGTAGGTAGAAATGTTACACATTAGCAAAAAATAAGATTTCATCAGATTCTTTTCTATGAAATCATTTTTAAAGCACACTGGTTCGCACTTTAAACTAACTATTCAACGATACAACTAATTCATCAAACTAACTATTCAACGATACAATTAATCCGAAGCTATAATATGGTCAGGTCATAACGTCTTTTTCTCTCAAGTTCTTAATTAGAAGTACGAAAATAAATTAGGATAATAAACTTCAAACTTTTTACCATATTCCCACAGTTTCTTACATGTCATAGGGTAGACCGGGGCACGTTTAAGTGGATTTTTTTTTCAATGATTATTCTAAATTTTATGTTTCAATTTAGGAAATTTTATACGTTATGGCCTTATAAAGCAGTTAACAAAGTTAAAGTTCGTGCATTCAGGTTTTGCCCTGTTTAAGTATTTCAGAGTCAAAAAATAATTTTTAGGTCAATGTCTGTTGCCTCGTACCAGGGCACATTTACGCAGGCACACTTATTAACCTGTGTCTCACTTATAGAATGGCAAAACCTGATATTATTCTTGTATTTGTTTATTTTTTATCTAAGCATTCTTAGTTCACAATAAGCTTCAACAAATTTGGCACAAAATTCACTCAATTTGGTAAAAAAAGATCATGTTATTCTCCCACAAATGTTATTTCAAACCTCGAGAGACACTAAAACTTGTGAAAGTGTGCTAGGAAGAGGTATCAATCTGTTACAACTGGTGACCTACCAATTATATTCGAAAAAAAGGCACTGCCCCGGCCTACCTTATATAATAAGCAATACCTTAAAAATAAATTTTTCTATAAGGAAAAAGTAGCTATATAAAGGTCCTCTTGTTCTTCTGTCTTCTTTACAAATTTTTTCTGTCAAGTTTTTTTTTTCTTTTTTTTTTTTCAATTATTCGTGTATTCAAGTTTTATCAAGTTTATAAATGTTACAAATGTACATCAATTTGAAATTTATTATAATTACACGCAAGACTTTTTTACAGAACAAAGAAACAAAATAACACCTTAGCTGGAGTTGAACCTCACCTTTAATACCTAAAGACATGTGTCATAAAGTAAGCTCAATCTACATCTCGGTCACTTCAACACGTCCCAGTTCTGTTTATGAGTTTACAAGTTCTATGTTAATGATAGTCTTTAAGCATGCGCTTTGAATTATACATGATTTTTTTGAAGGAGTTTTACGCTAGGTAAAACTTTGCATAAGCCACCATGCAAGTGTCCACCAACAGTTTTAGTGTTCTTAAAATTGGCACGATTTACTCCAGAATACTACCTTTCCATCGGTAACTAAAATGTATGCCAACTTTTTGTTTACGCAGTCAAAGGATGAATAAATCTCTAACTTTAAACACTAACACTTTTACTTTTATGAGGTAAATAAGTATTCATGTAACAAAATTTAGGACAGCTGAAAAATATTTCAATTTTTAATTGTCGTAATACTTTAAGAATAAATAAAAAAGTTATATCTTTCCTTATCATATGAACTACTAATAACGTATTTTTTATCTTAATAACCAAACTTTCAAAATGTACATTGCATTAAACTTTTCCTGGCTTCTTTCTAATTCAGTTTAGAACGTTAATTTGCTTAGTTGAAGTAAACGTTAAAAGAGATGATTCGAATTGACTTCTATTTACACTAAACATGTAACAAGATTAGAAAAAATCGTCTTTTTTTAACTTGCTTTTTTTAATGTTCTTTTTTGCGCTCTATATACTACAAGCCAAAATTAACCAAAAAAACTTATCACTGACGCTGTAATCCAATTTTTCGTTTCGGTCTTGCTTCAATGTATTTTAAATGCAAATTCTCCCGTTAAATTGAAGCATTATGTGTCTTTCCACTTTTCCTTTATCTTTCTCTTTCTTTTATACTCATCTTTTACCTGTAAACTGGCTTCTGCGTTTAAAAAAAGACCCATTTGATAAAACGTGCGCAGTAGCTCTTTCTTTCTTTCTTTTTCTTTTCTTTTTCTTCTTCTTCATTGAGTTTTGCAAACTGTGTATCCCTTACTTGATATTTAAAGAGTAACTAAAGTTTTATTTTGAAACAATTGTAATGCGTCAACCTGTTTTTATACTAAATACTATCAGAATTATTTTACTACTTTAACTTGTCCTTTTATTTATACGGAAGAATATGCGGCCTTAATGCTTTCATTTACCAGACAAATCAGTTTTCGAGTAGAAGTAGTGGTTTAGATTTTTTCCGAAACATAAAAAAAAAAGAAGTGAACGACCTTGTTCTTACCTAAACAGTATAATTTGCAATATATGGTATTATTTATTTCTTTTTTTGTGTTTTACTCATTTTTGGTCCAATTTTCGAAAATTTAAGCCCCTTGAGGTGACATAAGATATCAACTTACAACTTTAAGATTTTTCACACACTTTAGTGATAGCAGTTCACAACCTATCCGCACTGTTGCTAAACGATCTGAGAAATTTTCGATTCAACCTAATGTACACGGCAGTTATTCTTCCATAAATACTGAAGCAACTTTATCAATACCAACCTTTTTTCCTGTACATTTTTTAAATAACAAGCATTACTAATTGTTTTTGAATTGTGAATACCATATATTTATTTATCAACATATGTTGACATTCATACTTCCGTCACTATAAAATGCAAATTCAAAGAACAGAAAATTTTACGTAATAGCCAAAGCTTAACTCAATTAAAATAAAATTATATATAACTCAAACGACGACCATAAATGATGTTTTAAACAAAATATAAAAATGTGTGACACCTGTTACCAATAAATTCAGAAAAATTGCTTAGTTAAATAAAGTCCCCTTAGGTTTTTTTTTTTTTTTTTTGTTTAACAATGTATATTTCTCTCAATGAGTTCTACTCTGTAAATTCACCTTAGAGGTGGTGTCTCTTTAAATTGCACAATTTTACAATTGCTGGCTCCATTTCTTTATAATGATGTATGTCATCATATTAATGATATATTTTTACTGCTCACTGTGTTACGTAATTAAATTTTTGCGCACTAATTATTCTGAGAGTGAAGGATGGTTCCAATAACTCATCAAGGAAACTACTACAGATAACTTATCGAACAAACTGTGTACAAAACATTTGGGACACATAATGTCAGAAACAGCCTTTCGTAGACCTTAGAGCTGATGTGGTGTAAGTTCACAACTTCGCTAGAGTAAATCAAAGTGCAGTGTGCGGTTCTTGTCAAGATGTTTCGTAGTTCAGTGTGATGAAGGGAAATAATGGTTTAATCAAGTTAAGTATTTTAAATAGGAAAATAATTGCTAGGGTATATTGAAGTATTTTGTGCAAAAATTAATAGTTTATGAAAATGTGCACCTGGTTTTCATGCATTACAGAAATTTCTAGGATAATTCCCGCAAAAATAGTAGAAATTATGCTCTACTATTTAATTGGTTTAGCATATTTTTATAATTATCATTTGGTATACATTTTATTAATTTTCCATTTATTTGTGCACACCTAAAATCACCTAGCATTCGTTTGAAATAAATAGTTTTTGCGTAACACAAATTTGGGGAAAAACATGTTTCAAAATTGTTCTATGTGAAAGATAAATCTTGCATTACGGTCTTAAGTTACATTTTAACGCCTACTAGTTTGATGCTGAGGTACTTGATATTATTTTGTAAGTTCCAAAACAAAATATTATTAATGTACAAACTATTGGTATTTAATTAGATACACGAGTAAATGAAAAGTCTTTTAAAAACGTTATTTAATTGAAGTATTTGTTAAAATTAATTTCAAAATTAAAACTTTCGGACATGCTTTCATGCAACAACTACCGACTTACTGAGTTTAAGTTGCACTACATTATTTCAATTATTTTATTTACTTTTTTCTTTTTTACTTTCAGTTGACAAATTACATTAATACAAGTAACGCCAATCAGAATTGTATATATGAATGATTGCTGTATGTATAGAAGCTTAAATTATTTTTTTCTGATTTTTTAAAACTTTACATTTAACCCAGGACAAAACACGATACAAAACACAATAATATGCTATGCATTTTTTTTTAATATAATTTAAAATATGCAAAAAAAATCTATGTTGTGTTAGCTTTGTTACTTTTTTAAGAAATGCCTGCCGACAAAATATCAGGAAAAACTTCAACTTGAAAAATTAACGCGGCCTTATTAATAGATGAGTTAAGCTAAGCAATAAAAATAAAATACTAAATGTGAATATATGTGATTTGATTTAAAACTGTTTCTTAAATAAAATGATAATTAATTACTGTTAGTTTAATATTAATTTCAGTATTGTCTTGTGCAAAATTTGTGTATATTTTAATGGCATTTGCCTAAAGAACTGTTTTTACCTTTTTACATTTTATTGTAACTGTTTTACGGGCATTGAAATAGTTAATTAATATTTTACAGCTTCTAAAATTTAAACTGCCCGGTAAAAGCTATTGGAAAAATGTATTTTATTGTATTTTTCCCTCTTGATTTTTTTTCGTTGCTGAGGCTTTAATAATCTAAATACATTTAATGTCCCAAAAAAATCTTAACGCTCCATAGAACAATTTGGACTTATGCCATTTTCCCTTTTGCAGGTGAAGGAACAGAAATGAGCTTCCAGAAGAAATATGTTCCAGTAAACTAACAGAGTAGTTTTGCAGCTGCTTCTGAAAGATCACTGGATGGTAAATAATAGTTTTCTTTCTTCGCGCAAAGAAATTTGACCACTCCAAAACATACTGGCATAACTTGTTTTTTCTTTTTCTTTTTCTTTATATACGGCGACATGCAATAATCCTACTTGTTCTCTCTACGCAAAAGTGAAACCAGGCTGGGCTTTAACTTGTTCTCGAAGATATGTGACAATAGAAGTAGAGTTGAGAAGTATTTTGTGCTGTGCACGTTTGGCGTTACGGTTTCCGGAAAAGAAATGATAAATTGAAAGGGAATCTAAGCTCTTCATACACTTTTAAACTATAGATCTATAAAGATTTATGGTCGTAATGTACTTTCAAAGTGCTGTTATCCCAGTTTCTTTTGTCTTTTTCTCTGGGTCTACGAAGTTTTTATCCGATTCAAACTTGGAAGTAATTCATTTTTTTAATGCAACCTTTCAAACTTTTGCCAATTTTAATCGTTTTTTTTTCTTCTCACTAGGATCATTTCTCACTGTCCAAAAGCTATTTATTATACATATACTACCGAATCTCTCTCTCTCTCTCTCTCTCTATCTATCTATCTATCTATATATATATATACACTGAAGTGACAAAAGTCATGGGATAGCAATATGCAAATTTTCAGATGGCAGTAGCATCGCATAGAACAGGTATAAATGCGCAGTGCTTTTACAGAGCTTTCATTTCTGTTCAAGTTATTCATGTGAAGAGGTTTTAACGTGATGATGACCGCACGACGTGAATTAACAGACTTTGAACGCGGAATGTTAGTTGGATTTCGACGCATGGGTCATGCCATTTCGGAAATCGTTAGAGAATTCAACATTCCCAGATCCACTGTGTCAAGAGTGTGCCGAGAGTATGAAATTTCAGGCATAACATCCCACCATGGACAGCGCAGTGGTCGACCGCCTGCACTTAAAGATCGAGACCGGCGACGTCTGCAAAGAGTCGTAAATTCTAACAGACAAGCAACACTGCGTCAAATCACCGTAGAAATCAATGTGGGACGTACAATGGACGTGTCTGCTAGAACTGTGCGGAGAAATTTGAATTTCTTGGGCTATTCCAGCAGAAGACCGACTCGAGTGCCTTTACTGACAGAACGACATCGCTTGCAGCGACTCTCGTGGGCACGTGAGCATATCGGTTGGTCCCTAGATGAATGGAAAACCGTAGCCTGGTCCGATGAGTCACGATTTCAGCTGGTAAGAGCCGATGGTAGGGTTCGAGTGTGGCGCAGACCCCACGAAGCCATGGACCCAAACTGTCAGCAAGGCACTGTTCAAGCTGGTGGTGGCTCCGTAATGGTGTGGGCTGTTTTTTCATGGCATGGACTTGGTCCTCTAGTGCGACTGGACCGAACATTGACTGGAAATGCTTATGTGCAGCTACTTGGAGATCACTTGCAGCCATTCATGGACTTCATGTACCCAAACAACGATGGGATTTTTATGGATGACAATGCGCCATGTCACCGGGCCACAACTGTTCGCAATTGGTTTGAAGAAAATTCTGGACAATTCCAACGAATGATTTGGCCACCTAGATCGCCCGACATGAATCCCATTGAGCATTTATGGGACACCATCGAGAGGTCTGTTCGTGCCCAAAATCCTGCCCCATCAACGCTTTCACAATTATGGACGTCTATCGAGACAGCATGGCTCAATATTCCTGCAGAAGACTTCCAACGACTTGTTGAGTCCATGCCACGTCGAGTTGTTGCACTTCGCCGGGCAAAAGGAGGGCCGACACGATATTAAGAGGTATCCCATGACTTTTGTCACTTCAGTGTATATATATACACTAGGTGGCCAAAAGTATCCGGACACTTTCAAAAATTCACATTTTTACATATAGCTGGAGAAATAAGTGATCAATTGTTCTTTAACTTTAGTCATACAAAATATAGGCTTCACCGAACATTTCCAAGTTGAAATTAAATTACCCTTGCATTTGGGGGACGATAAGAAGGGGGGTCGAAAGAATAACCGCTTTTTGACCATAACTCTTTGAAAATAGCTCGGAATAAGCTATGCATTTCAGTAATTAATTAGCATACTATGTATAATTACTATACAAATTCAAATGAACGCACCACTCTTACTTCCGAAGATATGAAACATTTTTTAAAAAACGGCAATTTTTTTTGAAGGGTTTTTGCTCATAACACGCAGAGTTTTGGATCAAACCTTATCAAAACTTCAGGAAAGATGACAAAATACAAGAGAAAGAACATACTAAAACGGTTTTTAAAAATATTAAAAATCCGATGAGATATGAACGTTAAAAGGAAAAAAAATTTCACGGCGCATGCGCGAACGACAGAAATTTATAACTACAAAAATATTGTAGCCTGGTATATACTGCATCTTATAAAAAAAGTTCCAGTTGAATATCATGAAAATTGAAAAAGATATCAGCGGTCTAGTGAGCTGTATTTCATTCATTCGCAGACAATACATACATAGTGAGGGTCTGTCCACAAAGAGCTATTTTTAAAATAAAGGTTATTTCGTCATCGTTCAAAATCAACGTTTCAGGGGGTCTCCGTATACTTTTGGCAACCTACTTATAAGGTCTTTTTGGCCGAATGGGCGAAATGTGACTTCTATGCCAAATATAAATTTTTAAACAGTATACAATTTAACATTGAAAAATATGCTCGATTGTCCCCACACTATTTGTGAACAACCCCTCTCCATTTATGAATTGACTGCAAATGAATGAATTACAGCTCACTAGATCGCTGATATCTTTTTCAATTTTTACGATATTCAACTGGAACTTTTTTTATAAGATGCAGTATACACCAGGCTACAATATTTTTGTAGTTATAAATTTCTGTCTTTCGCGCATGCGCCGTGCAAAATTATTTCCTTTTAACGTTCATATCTCATCGGATTTTTAATATTTTTAAAAACCGTTTTAGTATGTTCTTTCTCTTGTATTTTGTCATCTTTCCTGAAGTTTTGATAAGGTTTGATCAAAAACTCTGCGTGTTATGAGCAAAAACCCTTCAAAAAAAATTGCCATTTTTTAAAAAATGTTTCATATCTTCGGAAGTAAGAGCGGTACGTTCATTTGAATTTGTACAGTAATTATACATAGTATGCTAATTAATTACTGAAATGCATAGCTTATTCCGAGCTATTTTCAAAGAGTTATGGTCAAAAAGCGGTTTTTCTTTCGACCCCCCTTTTTATCGTCCCCCAAATGCAAGGGTAATTTAATTTCAACTTGGAAATGTTCGGTGAAGAATATATTTTGTATGACTAAAATTAAAGAACAATTGATCACCTATTTCTCGAGTTATATCTAAAAATGTAAATTTTTGAAAGTGTCCGGATACTTTTGGCCACCTAGTGTATATATATATATATATATATATAATTTTGAAATTTAAATCGACGAGGTAACAAATGTTGATCGTAAAGTTCCACATGAATTTAAGATATATTGTTCTTTACTAAGTATAACTTGAAGCGCGAATATTTTTTGTTGCAAGAAGTGTGCCACAATTACGTTTGATAATATTGCCTAAAAACAGACAAAATATAAAATTGCATTTACTTACAAAAAATATTATTAAAAACCATTCATACCTAAAATATGTTTCTACAAAAGCTCCTAAAATATTTTTTTCCAATTGTATTACATGTATCTGCTATATTTCAGCCTAAATGTATTAAAAAAGTTATGGGAATTCCAAAAAACGAAAGATTTTTGCTTCTGCATATTTGAAGCAATATTTGGCGATAAATATCTCACTTAATTTGAGTCATGTTCAGAAAATTTTGCTTTGGCTTTAAATCTAAATTGAGTTTTCTGAAGAGTTGATGGTATGTGTGGATCTTTAAAGGTGCGTAGGATTTTATTTAATTATTTTAAAAATTTAAGTTAAGAACTGAAATTCGCCGAGTGAAAGCAGAAAGTAATGTTTTGAATCTTTCATCTGGAAAAAGGGCAGCTACTGTATAGCAAGTAATTTAATTAATACGATTGATGAAGTTATTGTAAAATTTTAGAAACTTTTCCATGACCCAGAATTATGCCTCATTCGGTATATATTTTTAAAAATGCATCTTAAAATAGAAAACCCCTGTGATGTTTAGGTTTTCCCAAATTATATGTGAGACGCTTAAATAATAACCATGCACCATCAATTAAAAAAAAAAAAAAAAAAAAACAGACGAAGTTGCCATAAAAAGGCATATGATGTTTTTAAGTCTGAAATGTCATATCAAACGTTATGTATTTGTGTTTGTAGAGCAGGCACGTGCCGTGAACAAACGCCCAGGGTAGGCAGATGACATGGTTTATGGAATAATAATACATATGTTGAAAACGCAAATGATGTTAATCGTGTAATAAAACAGTATGAATATAATTGATATTTATGTAGTCCTTAGTATAAACATATGTACAAAGATATTCATCTTATTCTATATAAAATCCACTCTTCTTTCGTCCGTTGTGATGAAAATATCTGTGACTTTCATAACAATTGACAGCGGGGACTTTTTTAATTTTGTTAACTTTCTTTTTCTAAAGATATCAAAACAAGAGATAAAAGGTTACTCTTAATTCTTTTTATGGCCGAAAATATTCTCTCTACAAAAACAATCGCGGCTGGTATAATCAAAATTAACTGCAACAACACCAGTTTCTGTAATTAGTTGGCTCAGTTCACTTTTCAAAACTAAAATCAAGCACATTTTTTATACATTTTTCACAAAAAAGTTGTTTCCATATAAACATCTGCTAAATCTGCCATCCGTCTTATACGTCAAAAAAGCTCCCGTACTTTTTTGCTAGACAGTAAATGCATCCTTATTTTTCAAAAAGTTTAAACGGAACAACTATCCTGAGATTTCAACTTAAACGTGAGAAACAATATGACACAGAAAAAAAGGAAACATTTCATTGAAAACAAAACACCACAGAAAAAACGAATCGTAACGCTGCGCAGAAGCGAGGACCTACGCACAGAGGCGTTTATCATTCTGCCTCTGCCGGCGCTTTGGCTGATGCGAAGGGGGAAGATGCTGCGGCACGGGGGTGTTCAGGATGCTAAGCATTGCATAGATGCGGAGGTCGAAAAGCAGTGTCATTCGCTGCTTTTCAAGCGAACAAAAATGGGAAAATTCCATTTTTTTTTCTTTTTTGGCTGTTCTTTCTGTGTAATATATATATATTTTTTCCAATCAAAGCATCAAATGTCATTGAATGAAGTTGTGAGGTTGATATGTTTTCTTCGTGGGTAGGCACTGCCTACCTTGCCTACCCAGACGGCACGTCCCTGTTGTAGAGGTATTTTTAGAAGGCAAATTAGATCAGGCAAATTAGATCCACTTGTTTTCGAAATTCACACGAGTATTAAGTATCCCTTCTTTATTTCACGGTTCAAGCCAACCGCACTTCTCTCTGCTTGGAAGCATAGCACAAACATAATTACTCTCTACTTTAGGACCAAAACATATTAGTTTTAACTGTGTTAAACTGTAAATGTTAAATTAAACGGATGTGTTTTGTAATTAAGTTGTACCTTTTGTTTTACAATTTTAGAGTTGTAAAGGAATATTTCGTAATAATTTGATGTTTGACATTTTGCTTAACAGTGTCGATCAATGTACAAAATTGTCTAAAACTAAACATTTCTACTCTTCAGTCTCATCGTTTGTCAGTAAATGTCTGATTGATAATAGTTTATCACTCTTCTTATATTATAAAGATATTTAACGTCAGTTACAAAATTGTATTTTATTATAGGTACACCATTCATTGGGTAAAAGGTAGATTGTATCTACCTAATATATATAGCGATCCTGACACCGAAAATGCTGTCCTTTGGCATTTTATCAAATGATAGTACTACGCGACAACATGAGTTGCGTACTATCTCTACATTTACAGCTGGAATAAATCCCGGCCCAGCGCCAAGAAGATTACTGATGCAATTAGAAGATTATGCAATTCAAAAACATTCCATTCAGAAGCATTTCATTATAGCATTCCACTTATATAGATCTATTCATCATTTTTTTTCTTTTTTTGATTACTTGACTGAGTGAGAAATATGAACCTGGTTCTTCAAAATTATGTTGAAAGGATCTATGTCGAATCATGCCCGAGAGTTACATGGTAGTCTAAGAATTTTTTGACTGTAATGTGTATTACAATTAATGAAAAAAGTAAGATACGGGTACATTTTGCTGTAGCCCAAAGACATTCCTGGATTTAGATACATACCGCTAAACATAGCATCCTGGGCTCATTTTTGACAAAAACCTTCAAAGTTTTTTATTTCCAGCACGATTCCATATGTTTTGATACAATTTAGTTTAGTTAACATATTATAATCCTCAGTTTTAAAATATATGCTTTTTTTTTCTTTCTTGCTCGGTCTTTTGAAAAAACGCTTTTCCATTAACTTTTTTTATAAATACTTTGAACTTGTTCTTTGAAACTTATTCTTTTCCGTTTAACATATTTTTAAGACATAAAAAATAATTAATAAATAAATAAATAAAATAAAAAAACAAGAATATTTTTCTGGAACGCTACAACAATATAAGCTTCATTTTTAGTAGACACTTAATCCAGGATGCTTATTTGTCAGAAAAAATGAACTGTTTGGCACTACGTTGAGAGGTTGCTTGCGGAAAAAGATTTTGACTGAAGACTGCCTTTTTGCTCTCAGTAGAAGAAAAAAAACATAACATCCTAGATTAAGCGGCAACTATAATTGAAAATGAAGCTGTAAGACGAAATTAAAAGTTTCTCCTGGACACTTGTTGCAAATTAATTGAACTTTCTTGCTAAATTTACAAACATAAAGTTCCTGTAAAACCTTCATGTTTTTTCCCTGTCAAAAGAAAATGTGGCAGAACTCTTTTTAAAGGAATTTAATGTTCAGGTACTGAGGAACAATTTTAAATATTATTTTTCTAGTCTGTTTTTTTGGTACCATGGCAGATCTTTCTAATTTCTTTATCAAATTTCATAATGTACCCCTCATTTTAAAACCTCGTGCAGGCTACTGACAAAGAAAAAAAAGGAAAATATGGTATAAACATCGTTTTCTGACAAAAGTCCGTTTTTTCTGTTTTTTATGGCACCTTATTCTTATGTATTGCTCCCGTAAAATAATACGAATTGGCTAGATTGGTAGAGCGCCGTGCTTATGATGGGGTGAAGAATATTTCAGTCTAGGTAGAAGCATATTTCAATAGCTTTTTTCTTCTCCCAAAGTCCAAGTTTCCATTGTCATATTTTATTTCTCAATTTTTTTTTTAATTATTAAGTACATGATAATGTTGATAATACTTTATCTTGCTTCGAAAGGATCGCAAAATTTTAAAGATTTTTTCATTTCTAGCAGCAAAAATTATTTAGCAACTCACTGTTACTGCAACTTTTACTGTTACTCAAAATGATACTTAAAACGGGTTTTTTGCTTTCATTCTGCCATGTGAAAATGCACGGGTCAGTTAGCACCAAAAAAAAAATAAATAAATAAATAAAAAGAAAAGAAAAGAAGAAAAAAAAAAAAAGATTTAAAATAGGTATTTTTCAAGAAATTTAAAAAAAAATTAAGAATAATTTTTTTTTTAAAGACTGAAAAGGACTTTAACACCAAGACAAATTAAACAAATTTGGTATTCAAAACCAAAGAGCATCCTTTTATACAAAAAATACTTTATTAAACAAACTGCAACAAATTGCGTTTCACCATGCCAGAGATAAAGAGGTTTAAATATTTCATCAAACATCGCAAAGAAAATGTCCAGGCAGACATCTTTAGTGGCATGTATCTACGCCCAAGATGTTTTGGAGCAAAACCAAAATGTGCCAGTCTTACATTTTTTTTTTAAATTTCAAGCTCGAATTCCGATACTATAACGGGAATTTCTCTGACAGAACTCACTCGGATTCTACATGTCTATTAATTTCGAGAGAGAGCGCGAGATTGGGCTGGAGCTAAGACAAACATTAAACATAGTGGCAAGTGGCAAATTTATTTGACTGTAGTAACACATTGCTTGACTTTTTGCTATGTATTATTAAAATAAGCCCACACAGGCCAGTTTGTTCAGTTTTCTTTGATATAGTGATTTATAATTAAGTAGATCAATTGGGTTTGGTGTAAACAATTATTATATAATAATTTTGAGATAAAACAAATGAATTTCGAACTCTCTTTCTCTCTCGCTTACGTTTGTCATATAATATATATGATAATAAAAGACAAAATTTAAAATTAATTTGTTGGCGGCAATTTTACAATTTGGCATTCAATTCTATTTTAGTATATTTTAACGTTATTTAATAGCTTGTTTTATTTGTTGGCTTGTTCTGCATTTTAACGGCTTATTTTAATTAGTTAGCTAATTATTTTTTATTTTAATTGATTTTAATTATTAATTAACTGTGAAACGACACTGGCACCGCAGAGCGATAAATGGCGAATCTATTCGCTAAGTGAGCCAATACTACCAATGAGTTGCCATAGAATTTTTTAAAATTCAGCCCACAGTTCGCCATGATACAGTTGGTCGTCGCAATATTACAGTTTTGTTTATTTTTTTCGTACTTGTTTTGCTCTTTAGTACCAAGCGATTGTATATGCTCATTTCGTTGTTACTAAAAAAATTAATATGTTTTGTTGTCAATCGTCTTTCCATTGAACACCATCGCTTCATTTCAGTACATTTCATTCTGGGGCATCAAAATGAAATGTATCGACGAATAGATTCGCCATTTATCGCTCTGATGCGTTAACGCTATTAAAATGAACATCTGAGTTTTTGCGTAGCAATTAAGATCGTGTGAGCAACATTAATGAAACAAAATAGTGAATAGAACAATATTATTTCATTGCTACAGTTTTATTTATCATCTGCGAATTTAAGCGTATATTTTATTAATGCAGAGATGTCAAAATTGAACGCCATTGCTATATGTTGCTAATTCGAAGAAAGTAAACAGATGAATGAATGTCGTATGACTGAATCATGAGTTGTGACCATTTTTACCAGAAAAGGGAATTTATTTCCCCTAAAAAGCAGTACTAATAAGGCCTTCGGCATCAATTCACTCTGTACTCCACTTCAGTTAACTATACAGTGAACTCTAACTTATACACCGCCTCATTTATGGGCCTTTTTCACTTGTACGACGATTTTCAATGGCCCCAGCACATTCCATAGCAAAATAATGATAGTATCATTCGTTTATGCGTCGCTCTAAAGATAAATATTTCACTAATGCTCCGATTTTTTCGAAAAATGTAGAATATTTAATTTATTTTCTTTAAAAAATAAGCATGTTTCTTCACTTTCCTTTTAATGTTTCGCCTTAACTACCCACGAAAGGCACTTTTTCCTCATAAACTAGAGTTCGGAGAACTATTTATTATGAATCCTTCTAAAGGGAACAGTTTGTGAGTAGGTATGCTGCAATTTTTGTTTTCTCTTTATCATTGTAGTTACGTTACAGAAACTGCTAAACCGTAGTCATATGTTCCTTTTCTATAGAAACTTTCTTATTCATTCTCTCACTAGAACCAACGTTGCGTTTTGGTCCCTTAAATAGGCTTCTTCACTTATACGTCTATCTCACGTATGCGCCTTTTTCTGTTGGTCCCTTGGGCCGGCTCATAAATGAGAGTTCACCGTATCAATATTTTTTAACCCTTAAAGAAAGGATAAACATCACTTTTTACAGCAGAAACAATATGCTAATAAATGTAAACAAGCACTTGGGTGGTGATTGTTCAGCGCTTTCTAGCGGGCAAATCTTCACCATTGATGTTTTGAGTAATGATACAGCCTGTATAAAACGCTATCTAGTGAAGCCTTGACTAACTATACTATGATTCTTGTTGCATTAAATAAAATAAACTGCAGTTTTTCATCTCGGCACATTAGGCTAAAGAAACACGTAAAAATGAAGCAATATGGTTTCTTTGCTAACCCTTCGAATTGATCTTATTTTTATAATCATTTACTCAACAGCGTTGTTTTAACCCGGTAACTTTGTTTCAAAATTTTTACATGCTGATTTACGGAGTTTTAGGAAAAGACCTTCCGGTTACAAATAAAATTGAGAAAAACTTTTAAATTAATTTAAGACAAAAACTTAAAACGTTCAGTACAACAGAACTTTCACTTCAGAAACTGCTACACTCGTAAAAAAGTTCCTTAAATTTGACGGTACAAAAAAAAATGAAAAGAAAGAGTTCTTTTTCTCGTGCTCTACATAAACCAAGTAAAGAAAAACATAAAGTAAAAAAGAACGCGATGCTAGCAGCAGGGCCCATACCTGAGATGTGTTTAGTCGCAGACTGGCTCTCTAAAGCTTTTTCAAGAAATAGCGTGTTTGAAGAACTATGTGCATTCAGGCCCGTCATTGAGGGGGAGCGGGGGGGGGGTCAATCCCCCCCCTGACTTTGGGAAATCAATGTATTGGTATAAGTGGGCGTGGTTTTGCCACTTTTTGGTAAATTTTACATTGTGCATGCACCCTTTGCCCCCCCTCCCCCTGGAAAATTTCGAAATGATATCACTGTGTGCATTACTCTCTGAGTAACATGTTCTGCTTGGCGCTAAAAAAAATACTGTAAAATTTTTCTGTACTGGAAATCCTCAATTTTACAGTACGGAGAAATTTAGCATTAAATTTTGCTATTTCAGAAAAAAAATTATTTCGCATTGAAAATTTTCTGTAACGTTTTAACTCTGTAACTGTAAAAAAGAGCTAATGTCTAAATGAAGGATCAATAAGTTAACATTAATAAAATTAATTTACTTTCAATGCACAAGAACAATATTAGTAATATTATTTCTATCTTGTCATATATATTTTTTGTTATAGATCAAAAAAAATCTAGTTGCTTAATGACTTTCTTTCAGAAGTAACTTCTTCATTATTTCATAGTACATATTTAGCTAAAACTTAAAATTGAAAAAGAAAAGAAAAACTGAGTGCTATATCAGCGGTCTTTGTCCTGTGCAAGTTCTCATTAAAGCTTGTTAATGATTTTATACGCAGGAGTTCTTTTGTTGTAATTAATGGACGTACCGTTAATGATTTATGTTATGTAAGTTTTTCTACTTCAGAGGGTCACTTTTCAAGTGTCGCGCTAGAGTAATGGCTTAAAGGGCTTCCAATTTCGCCGAATATAAGTTAATGTCCTCATTATTTTGCAAAAGGAAAGATGCTAAGTGAGCATTAAGTTAATTTCCTCTGAAAAGATGTGCTCTGAAATAATACATGGTCATACGAAAACGCAATAAAATGAAGCTCCTAGAACTGATTAGTGTTACTTTTGAAGAAACTTTAAAAATGAAGTATTTTATTTTAAAGATAACATTTTGTTGCTAAATTGTACATGTTTTTAAATTTATTGAAATCTGGTATCTACCGTTTTGCAAAGCAGTTCATGTGTTTCTTTTCTTAAAAAATTAATCATTTTTTGAACAAAATGTTACCATGTTAGACTAATCAGTAAGTATACATAATTATTTTTGAAGCAGACTATTTACTTCAAAATGTATTACAATAACAGACTGAAAAAAATCATTTCAGGTGTAAAGCATGGGAAAATGTTCAACAATGAAGCAATTAATGAACAGGAGGGAAAATATTTGTCCCACAGAAACGACGGCTAAAACAGTTGTAACAAATTTAAGAAAAAAGACTAAATTATCTCTCCCTCTTTCGATACAATAATAATAATAATAATAATAATAATAATAATAATAATAATAATAATAATAATAATAATAATAATAATAATAATAATAATAATAATAATAATAATAATAATAATAATAATAATAATAATAATAATAATGATAATAATAATAATAATAATAATAATAATAATAATAATAATTTTTTGGAATTAAATGCTCTTAAAACTGTTGTTTTCCTAAAGAAATAATTTTTTTTGTCCCTCGTTTGCGTTTCTTGACTTAATCTTTCTCATCAATTCAGAGCCTTTCTATTCAACCTAAAAATTCAAACTGTTTGTTAGCCTGCAGTTATTTGAAAAACTTAAATTAGTCGTAATTTTTCTATTGTCAGTAGCCATTCAGTTTTTTTTTAACGAAAACAATTACAAGACAAATATTGTCAAATAAAATGGATTCTTAAATTATCTGAATATACATTTGAAAGATAGGAAACGGAAAGCTCAAAAATTAATAGTGCTTCGACCATGAAGTTGTAAAAAAACAATGTATGATGTATAACAGTAATTATATCTAAATACAATGAGTATAAATTTACTTCTATATTAAAATTACTGTGTGATTTTTTGTTACCAGTTCCACATGTAAAAATTAAGTAAACATTTTTTTGCAATGCATTTTTTATCTGACTTTAATTTACTAAAATCAGATTTTTTTTCCATTTAACTCTTTACTTCGAACGGTTGTATTAATAGGCTGTCAATAATAAACTTTATTTGAATCAGAATTTGAACTAAAATTCATTTTAAACATCAGCATTAAAGCATTCAGGTGAGCGAGTACTTCGAACATGTTTTTTAGTATAGGATAAATACAACGTTAAAAAAGCACAAATACGCAGGGATACTGCAGACACGTGTTTCGGCGTTTCAAGGGACGCCTTTTCAATGCAAAAAAAATGTAAGCTTTTTTTTTATTGTTCAAGTGAGGACCCGTCATCTTTAAAAAACCCCATTCTAAGAACTAACTTTAAGTACACGACTATAAATTATATGAATCAAATTTAATATAGGGCTTTACTAGCCTCTGGTTATACTAAATTACTCAATTTTATAATGCTGCAATGCTCATTTAAGGGAATAAAAGTTATGTAATCTGAACAAACACGTGCACATTTATATATTGAACTAGCTGACCCAGCCGCGCGTTGCTGTGGCTAAGGTATGGGTTAAGCTATAATGTTTCAATAGAAACGAAAAACTTTATTACCGTTATAGAGATCAACTTTATATAAATATGAATTTAAGGTCAAAATATGAAAACAATCGAACAAAAATTTCCTAAGTTTGCTAGAAACAAAAAATCAACAAAAAATGTAGCATTTTAGTACTTAGAAATATTATATTCAAGCTTGTAAGAATTGAGTTAATTAAAAATTTGCTAATTGCCATTGTAACATTTTATTTTTTAATAATGTAGGTATTGTAGATAGTTAACCAGGTGACAGGAAAAAACGTTCCCGACAAAACATCCCCGAAGAAACGTCCCCGGAAAAAAAGTCCCCAAGGAAAAAACGTCCTCGGAAAAAACGTCCCCAAGGAAAAAACGTGCCCGGAAAAAACGTCCCCTAGGAAAAAACGTCCCCGGAAAAAACGTCCCCAAGGAAAAAACGTCCCCGGAAAAAACGTCCCCTAAGAAAAAACGTCCCCGGAAAAAACGTCCCCTAGGAAAAAACGTCCCCGGAAAAAACGTCCCCAAGGAAAAAACGTTCCCGAAGAAAAAACGTCCCCTGGGAAAAAATGTCCCGTTGGAAAGACATCCCCGATGAAAAAAGTATCTTGTACGAACAAAATTCAGTTCTTTTTTGCATTTCCAGTGATGAATAGAAATTTTAGCAGCTTTTGTTAAACTAATTTTTTTTGCAACAAATTATTTTAGTGGTGCTTTTTTCTCATAATCTAGCTACTTAGAAGCGTTTATCGCTTGATTTAATGGATTTTTTTTTGTTGCAATTTTTGATATTATTAAAGAGCATTGGATATTAAATATAATTATTGATCAATAATTTTCCTTGCAAATACAGTCGAGCCCACTAGAATATCGGTTGAAGGAATATCCGCTAAATATTATACATTTTTAATGTACCAAATCGTTTTAGCGCATTATTTTCATCCCGGATAATGGAATATCCCGCTTTTTAGAATATTTTTAAGTGGCAAAATGGCTATTCCATTAAGCGGGCTCCACTGTATAAGGTCTGGTGAGGTAAAATGGTCAATGGGGAAAGTGGTCATACTTCAAAAAAATCTGTAGTTTACAAATAAATGTTCGAAGGAGTGATTTTTTTTTAATTTTTAAATTTGAATGTTTTCTCAGGTTTGAAAAAAAGAAATATAAAAAATTAGACTGTTTTTTTTTTTTTTAAATTTTATTTTAATGAAAATTACGAGCTCTATTTGTCCTGCCAATTGAAAACAGCAGTTGCACGAATGTGCATAAAAATCGGTTGCATGTGGATATTTTCCCAAAAAAATGTTTTATCCCATGTTCAGACATGTAATAAAATAATCTAAAAAGTTCGTTCTAGTTTTTTTAATCCTAAAAAAAAGTCCCCCCAAAAAATCAATTTTTTGAGCCTTTTAAAGCAGGATCCCTTTTTAAAAAAAATAAAAATAAAAAAATAAAAAAAATACCAACAAACTATTGAAGGATTCAACTAAGAAAGGACTGGCCGTACATTAACATTTGTTTATTTTTCCCTGACAATTATACACTGCTCGACATTGAAAATGCAACACCAAGAAGGAGTGGTCAGAAATTCATGCAAATTTTACCGTAGAAGCACGTCACTGAGTTATGCAAATGATATGAAATGCGCAGCTCTCCGACGCACGTGAAGTAAGATATAAGAGAATGAAGTTGAAAAGTGGGCTATGTTCATGTTGGTTTTTCTGCCAGACTAATTATCGGAGAAATTTGGTTTTTGTCTCGAAGGATACGTGTGATAGGAGGAAATGCCACGCCGTCCTCAACGAAGACACTTCCAGCATATAGACGACTTTACAAGGGGTATGGTGATCGGACTGAGAAGGGGAGGTTGGTCCATACGTCAAATTGCAGCTGATACTCACATGGATGCAAGCACTGTGCATCGGCTGTGTCGGAGATGGTTGGAAAGAGGAAATGTAGCCACATTGAGGGGTGCAGGTGCAGCCAGAGTGACGTCAGACCGCTTGGATCGACGGATTCACCGACAAGCTGTGGCGGACCCGCAAGTCACTTGTACGTCGATTCTGCAGCACGTGCAAGGTACCCTGGATGTTCCTGTGTCGACCAGAACCATTTCCCGTCGACTGGTTGCACGTGGCCTGCAATCACGGCGCCCGCTAAGAAGACTGCCATTGACCTCACAGCACAGACTCCAACGTTTGGAATGGTGCCGGACCAGAGCGACGTGGATGGCAGAATGGCAAACCGTAGTGTTCTCAGATGAATCCCGCTTCTGTTTGTCCAGCGATAGTCATCGCATACGTGTGTGGCGTCGACGTGGAGAAAGATCGAATCCGGCAGTAACTGTGGAACGCCCCACAGCGCGACAACGTGGCATAATGGTTTGGGGCGCTATTGCATACAATTCCGTATCACCTCTAGTTCGTATTCGGGGCACTATGACGGCCCAACGATATGTAGATAATGTACTGCGGCCGGTGGCAATCCCCTACCTTCAGGGTCTGCCAAATGCAATTTTTCAACAGGATAACGCCCGGCCTCACAGTGCTCGAATCAGCCAACATGCTCTACGAGGTGTACAGATGCTTTCCTGGCCACCATACTCTCCTGACTTGTCACCAATCGAACATGTGTGGGACGTGATTGGACGCCGTTTGCAGAACCTGTCACTGCCTCGTTCAGAGGACGAACTGTGGCAAATGGTTGAAAGGGAATGGAGTGCCATCCCTCAGGACACCATACGCAGGCTTATTGACTCCATGCCTAGACGTGTTTCTTCGTGCATCGCTGTCCGCGGTGGTCCTACTTCTTACTGAGCCGACGCCGTCCTCGCTCTAAATTTTGCTTATTTATTTTGAAATAAATATCACTTATTGTTCCATGCTGTCTCTGTCTTCTTACCAAATTTCATCAATTTCTGACCACTCCTTCTTGGTGTTGCATTTTCAATGTCGAGCAGTGTATAACTTACAATGAAATAAAATTAAATTTAAAAAAAAAAAAAAAAAAAAAACAAAGAAAAAATGTTGAAGCAAGTCAATTTAAGAACAATTTTGTTGATAAAATATAATATTTCTTTGTTTCTAAAATTCAAGTTAGAAAATTTTTTTAATAAAATAACTCTCATTTTTCAAAAGAATTACTTTTATTATGATTAAAAATTTAATCACTCACAGAAAATGATTTAAAAATTTTTTTGCATCTCAATTTTTTTTCCGAGGGGACGTTTTTTCTCTAGGGGACGTTTTTTCCGGGGACGTTTTGTCTGGGGACGTTTTTTCCTAGGGGACGTTTTTTCCGGGGACGTTTTTTTCCGGGGACGTTTTTTCCTAGGGGACGTTTTTTCCGGGGACATTTTGTCTGGGACGTTCTTTCCGGGGACGTTTTGCTGGGGACGTTTTTTCCTAGAACCAGTTAACCAATATTATTTGTTATTTTTTGAATTATAAGCATTTTTAATTTCAGTGTAACTCAACACTAATCGGTGCACAATATTCTTTGTTAATCTGTCCCTTGTAAACAAAAATAGATTGGACGGTTTTCCCACACGGGAGCAAGCGACCTATAGTTGCCCATAGGGGGGGGGGGGACATGGATTTTCTAAATCTAAACCGCAAATTGACATTGTTTGTCCTTGGGACCTTTTAATGGACATGGCGAAAGCTAAACGAATGGGAAACTGTAGCCTTTTGAAGGGTATTGAAGATTCTGACGGTGTCATTGGGAAACGTGGCAACAGAAGTACTTCATCTTTAAACTTGCCAGTCAAAATGATTGCATCAATAATGTTCCCGGTGATTTTTTTGATAACTAAACGCGAACCATTGCATAATCTCGGTGGATTTAAATTACGTAGAAGAACTATGGGTGAACCAATTTTTAACCGCAGATTATGTGGTGGCATTCCCCACATAATCTGCGGTCCACATAATCTGCGTATGTTTAAAGAATTTTAGCCAAAAATACAGAAAAGCTGGTAGCTAAATAGATAATTTGCAATAAAAAATATATTGCGGTCCTAAATTGAAATAAAAACTATCCTATCATTTAAGCTGGACCAAACCGAAACTGCGTGCAAAATTTGGTTAAAATTGGTTCAGTAGCTGAGGAATCCATTGGCCACAAACACAGGGACACGTAATTTTTATATATTAAGATGTAACCAATTGTAAGCATTTGTTTCTAAAACCGGCAGACTAAGTTTGAAAGGAAATAAAACATTTAGCATTAGTGATGACTGTAGCTTCAGAAAATAAAAGGCTGTCGCATTAGTCGTATTGATTAGCGCATTATGATGCTTATCTGTTCTGTAATAGTTTGCGCTAGGCTCAAATCCGTACGGCAGGCAAAACACGAACACGCTGATTAATCATGTCGGGATTTTTTCTGCCATGAATGAACATTTGAATAGATAATTTCTCTTACAGTTTTTGTGTTCTTTGGAACACGATTTTAAAATGTGTAAATCATTCTATTTCAAAAATGACCGTTACTGGCGATACATTTCAGTTCAACAGTGGAAGCCGCTAAATATATAAATGACTCATGTGTGGTTAATACTTTTTTTCTTATCTTTTTCAACTTAAAAAAACTTTTGATGAAATCATATCTGATTGGGTGAATAAAACTGCTGGATACTTTGCTGTCAACACGTGCTACTTTAAGAAAATATGTTGACTAAATTTGTCTTGTTTAGCAGTAAAAAACCACCCTAAAGCCAGAACTAAGGTGGAACTACATGCAATATAACGACCGCCTAGTAGTGATGAGTTTGTTGGTACTCTTTGCTTCAATGAAATGGCATCTGCCTCGAGCTATGTTATTCTCCACTCCGCACTGATGAGCTCATAACATGGATAAAACTGCAACCTCTGTCCATCATTACTGGGAATTTGTTACACTGGTTAAAGTGGTCTTGTTTTATAGCATAATTATGGTTTGCGTATTCTAGTTTTACAACCTGTTCTTAACTTCAAAGGTCAAATAAAGTTGTGCGAAATGTATAATACTAAAAACAACCTTTATAACACCAAATGACCTGAAGAAATGAAAAAAAGAACCATTTTTAAAAGATCTCCCTCTATCTGATATGTTGAAGTAGCAATATTTCATTTGGAGACATTTCATGATTGACTTGCGAAACATCTACAACGTATCAGAATTTATAACAGCCCTAACAGCACCTCATGTAATAACAAGAAGTTCTGTCAAGAACTAAACGAGCCTACTTTCCCGTACATCGACATCGGCATTCTAGCATCTGATCATTATTCTCTTGATTATCTGAGACTGAAAATTATGTCAAACATACCTTTTTAGCACTTAAAGCTGATTTCTAAAAGCAAAATATACCCTCTCATCAGATGAAATAGACACGTAAAAAGTAAATAAACGAATAAATAAAGTTTTGTCGCACCTTTTAAAGAATGTAACTGTTACAGTTCTTCCGTAGAAAAATTCCTCAATCGTTTTCAAAAAAAAATAAATAAATAAATAAAAGTACAAAGAACATCAAAACACATTTTATCAAAGAAAGAAAAAAAAACTCGTTCGTTAATAAAATGTCTCGAATTTCATTTTTAATCCATTGCCAGTTGTTAAATATAAATAAAGAATAAAATGCTCTCGTGAATGAAAAATTTTGTTACAAAAAAAATCGTCTGCCAAAAAAAATAAATAATAAAATAATAAATAAAATAAAATGAATAAATAAACAAAAAATCGTCTGCGCAGTCAGTCATTTTTTTCTGAGCCTGCATTTCCGCCATGTTTGCGGAGTCGGAGTCGGAATCAGAGTCCTCACAGAAGATTATTCAGAAAAGTACTTTACAAACATTATTTATCAAAACCATTTTCTTACAAAGTTAGTTTGAAGGAAATCCGCCTTTAAGTTCAGGATCAACATTCAACTTAAATTTCCCCGTAGGCGCTAATGTTAAATTTTTTTCTGAACGGTTCAACATTGAACGAAAAATGGTTCAAATCAAAAAGCGAAATATGGGAATGAGCCTCTCCGAGATCTTTCGAACAAAAAAAGTTTATTCCATTCGGACGGTTCACTCAAAAGTTATTAGGTGGGGAAAGGTTGCTTGAACGGTTCAATGTTGAACGAAAAAATGTTCAAATTGAAAATTTAAATACGGTAATGAAGTATCCTTGCTGAGATCCTTCGAACAAAAAAAAAAAGTTTATTTAAATCGGACTGTTCACTCAAAAGTTATTAGGGGTGACAGCTTGTTTGAACGGTTCAATGTTGAACGAAAAATTGTTCAAATCGGAAATGTAAATACGGGAATGAAGTATCCTTGATAAGATCTTTCGAACAAAAAAAAGTTTGTTCAAATCGGACTGTTCACTCAAAAGTTAGTATCGCGGGACAGGTTGTTTGAACGGCTCCGAGTTGAACCAAAAATTGTTCAGAGCGAAAAATCAAATGTGGGAATGAGCTCTACTCGCCGAGATCTTTCCAACAACAAAAAAAACTTTGTTCAAATCGGAATGTTAATTCAAAAGTATTAGGGAGGCGGGGGACAGACTGACCGACAGACAGACAGACCGACACATAAATTCCCCATCTCAATATCCTACTTTCCAATTTTTAATTTTTTAATATTTATTTTACTTTTTTGTTTCTTTTTGACTTTTTATTTTTTTTTTTGGACTTGACGATATTTTTTGGATGCATTAAGCCAATTTTAATGCTTTTTTCGTCTTTTTTTATTTTTAACTAGAAAGTAGGCTAAAAACGTAGAAACAGACCAAAGAACATTAGCTCAAATGCTCGTCTTTGGGCGGAAAAAGCACATATGACCAATCTAATCGAGCCATGGACATAATGATGATGACATTTAGTTGCTAAATTCTTTAGCCGTTTATGTGATTATATACTTTTTCGCATAAAATAACCGTATTTTTATTTTTTTAGTGTTGATAATTTTAAAGATCTAGGGGAGAGTGGTAATGAATGGGCCACTTTTTGGTTTTGAATTTTTGTAATTTTTTCTAACACTTTGTTTTAACTCTAAATTGGTGTTTTAGTTACTTTACTTATCTGGCTATCTAAAAGAGTCATAAAAGTTGGATTAGCACGTGTCTATAATGAATTATAATAGAAAATAAAAATTTTGAAATTTGGCCCATTCAACCCCACCTATGGGGTTAAATGGGCCATCGAAGGTAATGAATGGGCCACTAAATGAATTCAATGAAAACATGTGGATTTAATCTTTTATTTGCTGAATATGACAAAATAAATGTGGCACTTGACATGATGATACAAAATCATACTGATTTAAAATTATATAAACATCAAAACTGATGCAATTAAAATAAAACTGATGCATACCAATTGTAGCAGAAAAATGACTAAATAATGAGATTGTAAGAAATAAATAACATCAAATATATATAAAAAAATAACAGATAATACACACTATGATTTAACAAAATTTATATATTTCAAAAATAATATTAAAAATCACTTTCAAAAACTTCATCTTCATTTTCAAACTTGTCAAAATTCAAATTTTTTTTTTAAATTTACTAGACATCGGGAATAAGAAATATCTAACTTAAGTTACCAAGAAAGAAAATGAAATTGTACTGTGAGGAATATAATATGAAGGAGAGAGGGGGGCTTTTTCAAGCCACGCACTGCGACCAGAGGTCTATTGTACTATAGGAATATAATATAGATCTGCAAATTATATTTTTAAGAGAAGTTACTACAAACCTATTTTGACGGCAGTAATCTTTATATATGACAGTCAGTTGTGTTTTATATTAATGCGAAAATCTAAAGAAAAGGAAGAAAAACAATATTTAGGTGGCCCATTCATTACCATGACATAGTGGCCCATTCAGCCCCACCTATACTTTGGAATACATTTAGGTTTTTTGAGTACATTGAATTAAGATAACATCAAAATACATCTTAAGATTAGTTTATAGATATGGAAAGACTAGCTTATACATATGTATGCAGTGAAATACTTGGTACATTTTAGCTAGGAAATGTTTTACTAAAAAGGGAAAAACTTACTTTTCAGTCAGATTCTTGACCATGCCACTCTAGTTTGAAAATGGCTCAGCGCAAACGAATGAAAATTGGATGAGTTTAGTAGAACAAATAGCTACATCTATTGGTGGAGTCAAAAAAAAATTCATGCAAATAGTTTTTCATATTTTGTTAGTGGCCCATTCATCACCATGGCCCATTCATTACCACTCTCCCCTATATATTTCTTAACTTGTTATTATTGTTTTTTTTTTTCAATTTTTTTAATCCCTTTTTGAGCTCCAATATCAAGTGTATGCGATGTATAAAGGCCTATAATGTACAAACAAGTGATTTTGCAGTACAATAATAATATTAATAAATTAGGCAAATGCATCGTACAAAAAAAGTCACTATGTAATATCTGAATATAGTTAATTCATAATAAATAGATAAATAAATAAATAAAAATAAAACATAAAATAAAAAGCGTTACATATACTGGGCTTACACGGTGATTGCGGTTATCTAATAATGTGATTGTAGATAAATCTTAGCTTCCTAATTCGCAGGGCAACCCTAGTGAAAATTCCCTCCTACGGGGCATTGCATGCGGAAAATTAAATGAATCGACGATACCTCTTTTTAAATTCCGAAAATATAATTTCCTGTTATATAATCATCCATTTTGCTGTCCTCTTTCATTCACTGCAAATAAAAACGTGATTGCTAATCCAGATTAAAATACGAGCATTACTAATTACTGAGATATCTTGGAATTAAAACCAAACATCACAATGTCGCAAGATACACTTAACTTGGGCTTCTCTATCATTTTCTGCATTAAAAAAACAGCGTATTTCAAACAACGTTTAATTAATATTCACTGAAGTGGTAAATCATTTCCAAGGCGCAATTAACGGATTCATTCTTCTTGTGCACGCAAAATAAAAGTTTCAAGTGGCTCACTTTTGGGTAGCGTCCCAGCGGAATCTGTTGTCTTATGCTTATAATTAAATGTCACAGGAAAAAAAAAGATTAATTGAAAGTTTGCCGAGTAAAGGAATCTAGTGAAACGCTACTTAATTTCAGCTTTTTTCGATATTATGTAATGTGTCTCGTGATATGAATGTTTAATATTTGTAAAATAATTGTAATATATGTTATAGCTTTTGATATGAGTTAAATGTTATTAAAAAAATCCAATAACTATAAGGATTATGAAAAAATATTCGCCATACGTTTTAATAAAAATCAAGAGGTATGATATTTTTTTTAAAATAAAGTGAGTTTGCAATTTAGCTAAGCAATTGGTTTGGCTTTGATTAAAGTAGTGGCTGTTGTGTCATGGTAAAACTCAAAATGAAAATAGGGGTGGCGTTGTCTTGAGAGGTTACCGGATGAGCTTGAGCATATAAGGCAGCATATGAAATGTTTGCAGTCCAAAGAAATGAAATAACACTTCAGTGGGAATGGAACACACTACTTACGGAATTCAGAGCCAAATGTTCAGAGAAACAGAGGTCCATGACTTTCCTTATAATTAGCTAAAAGCATTGATGTTATTTTATTTTGTGTTATTACTTCAGAAAAGGAAAAAAATCATTTCAACAATATTTTGTTACAAACTTAATGATTTGTTGCATTTATAAACTACTCCCTGATTATCCAAACACAAAGTTTTTTGAAAGATTAACCACGAGAAATATTAATAAAAATACTCATATCATTGTATCTAAAATGCGTTAAAAGTAATAACTGAAAAGCTTCAAAATGTTTTTATAACTATCTAACATCAGTTTTAATATCAAACTTTTTTTTTACTTCTAGCGTGTTGGCTTATACTGGACAAGAAACCAGCAATAGGATCTACAGTTAGTACACATTTTACGTTTAAAAAAAAAACAAATCTAACATAAGTGTGCAAGGGTAAATAAGCTTTTAAAGACCGCCTCTAAATTACTTTTATAATGCGATGAAATTACACCTTCGAAAATGTGTTCTGGAATACTTTTTCGTGAAAAAGTGCTTATAAATAAAAACTATTCGAAATAGTAAAAATTACGAGTACCAGCTTTGCTCAAAAAGAGTAAAACGGATTTTTTGGTTTTCTTCTTCTTCTTCTTCTACTTTTGGGTGTGTGTGTGCGTGTGCACACATTTGTTTTCGCAAAAAGCAATCTATGTTATTTGAACATTGTAAACAAAATATTCTAGTGAAGAATTAGAATTGAAGTAATTTAAACGTATCACAAAGGTAAAAACAAAGGCACTATAAAAAAAGTAAATGAAAAAATAAATAAAAGAATCTAAAGGTGAAATTTAAAAATATTTTTTCAAAAACTAGGCAGTAATGCATCTTGTCAGTTGCTAATAATTTACAATGAAAAGGATAAGTTAACTATACAGTGTTTAGAGCCCACAGTTAAAGTAATATCTCAACGAATGACTACGTTTGATAAGTGTCTTTGAAATGCGTGGCATACTTTTATTATTAGAAATAAAAATATAGCAATAAATATAGGAGTTCATGATTAGCATTGACCTCATCTAAAATAAAATGTGTTACTTAATATCTTCTTCAGTCCTACACCGTCTTCCTAAAGTTACAATTTATGCTGACGAACGGGAAAACAACTTCTAGTTCATGGTAAGTATGTAACCAGCAAAATGTTGCCCTCCTTGTACTACGATACATTAGTCTTTCATTTATCACGAGCTAAAGCATGTATAACGCTTAGGAATAAGAGTGTCTTGTTTCTTCTACCCCCCCCCCCCTTCTCTCATCTGGTGACTTAATGCGTCCTCTGGGACTGATAAAAGAAGCTGGACAGTATAGGTCGCAAACAAATCTCGTGGGATAAAATACTTTTTCACATTAAGCTTCGTTTGCTGTCCAAGAAATTACTTATTTATTTCGTTATGCTTTGCTTTTTGGAAAGGTAGAATGGTTTGCTTCTTTGAGCTAACAGATCGTATTTTTCCCGAATAGAGGATGTCTGGCTTCCGAAGTAATAAGGATAAATATTAGCAAATAAGGTATGATATGTGTAGTGTAATTAGCAGAGGAGCATTTGATGATGTTAACAAAAAACGTGTAAACATAAGTGTGACATTTATTGATTCGTGTCATTCATTTTATTTCAAAATTTTGTTATTTTCTTAAAAGATTTTACGAAGGCAGTTTTTCTCTTTTCTTTTCTTTTTTTTTTTAAATTTACTATTGCATGCTTTTAATTCATGCCGCAGGTCGCTGGTGTGTACACTGCAAAAAATGAACTGTTGTTTTTACAGTATAAAACTGGCAGCCGAGGAAATCCGTTGAAAAATGCACGGTAATAAACCGTAAAATAAAAAAAATACAGTTTAGTATTGTAAAATTAGCAAATTTACAGTATATCACTGTCAAATTAGAAATTTTACAGTTTATTACTATAAAACTAGCTGTATTATACTGTAAAAACAACATTCATTTTTTAGTGTATAGCTGGTGACAACACTTTTACCAAGCTCATCACTCCATTTCCTTTATGAGTTGCAGTCACTTAAATATGGTTCGTACATCCTTTATTTAAATGTGATATGCGATAAGTGTAAGAGATTGGATATTAAGCAAATTTATTCAACTTGTCATACGTTAAAAATATTTTTAAAGATTAAAAATTGTCTAAGCAGTAAATGCACCTTACATATATACCACAAATATGAACATGCATATAAAATAATAGCTAAAATTGATGTGTTTTACATGTTTTTATACTGAGGTGCATAAATGCAAAAGTACAATTATGTATACAGCTATGTGCATCAGTTGTATTTATCTTCATTATGTTCCATCATTTTGCAAACTGATTGTCACATTCTTTTTTTTTCCAACTTTAAATTAAAATGCGAATAAGAAATGAATAAAGACATGTAAGAAAGCTTTTTGTGTAGTAAAATAACACCGCTAAGAACAAAAACAAGTCAAAAATAAAAAGAATAATTACATAAATGTTCAAGAACTGAAAATTGGAAATCAAGCTTTTAAGATGGGGTCTGTCGGTTTGTTTTGAGAGTTGTCGTTCAAGCTATTCTATTGATAGTTTTTGAGAGAATAATTAATTTTAACAAACTTTTCTTTGTGATAATGATCTCTGCTAGGACACCTTATTTTTGATTTGAACAAGTCTGTACCAACCTAACGTTTCTTGAGAACTTTTCAAGACATTTTGCATTCAATAACCGTAGTAAAAAATCCCATGTTCATATATGCCACCCTTCCTCTTACATTGTAAATATAAAAATATTTTTTATAACAAGCTTCAAAAGTTCAAAACTCTTGTATATCCTCCCTTTTTTTAATTAATATTTTTGACATTCAAAAAATTTAGAATACCAAATTCAGGCACTGAAACATCTCTGGTGAAACGACTGGAGCTGAAATGGCAACGTCTAACGTACCAAACAGCGTAAAAATATGGGCTGAATTGTACGACAAAAAATTCTAGATTTTTTATCAATTTTGTTTTTTCGAATTTAAAACTCTTACAAATGCTTACAAAAGCTGTACAAATTTACTGAAAAAGCATTCTACAATTTGAATAAACGACCATGTTACAAATTACATGCGATCCTTTTCTTCTAGAATAAAAGAGGCATGTTTTGTTGCTTTAGACCGATTTTAAATATTAAAATTGTAGGTTTGACTTGTAAATGTTTATCTAATGCTATCAAATCAATGGTAAAATGAAAAGTAGGCTCGTTTAGTTTTTGACTCGTCTTATATTTTATTTTATTACTACTATTACTTCTATATTAGTATAGAGCTATCAGATAGCTATGTCTTTAAAAACATCAACATAAGTCACATACTTGTGCAAAGTACAATTAGTATTTTGCAATACTAGTAATAAGTATCAGGTCTTTATTTTTAAACTTTTGAACTTTTCTTTTACGTTTTGATGAAAGCATATACATGATCAAGGCTTAGCAAGAGCTTAACATATATCATTATTAAATCTATATTTATAATAATGGATGTATGTATGTTTGTTCCTTATACAAATTAACAGTTTTCGTCCGATTTTCATCAAACTTGGCACAGAGGTCCCTTGATGCACTAGAATTCACATAAGTGGGGTTTTAAAGTTTTTAAAAAATCCAAAAAGCACAAAATTAAACTTTTTTTGTCTCAAAATGGCCATTTTCTTTCAATTTTGAATTTTTTGAGAAATAGAGTTAAGCCTTTAAGCATGCAAATTGATAAAATTTAACACCTTTAAGCATGAGTATTTTCCAACAAAGATTACGATTAAGAATGAATTATCAATTTAAGGCTCAACTCCTTCATTTTAGTATGCCTATGTTGATAGAATTCATTCAAATATTTTTTTAGAGCTATGTTGTATTAATAAGCACCCGGGCAACGCCGGGTAATAAGCTAGTAGTCAAAAAATTTAAATGCTCCGACGATCGAAATAAATCGTTGAGACTATACAGAGTGAGCATATATTTCAACAAATGTAATTCATGCAATTGAAATCAAAAATACTTCAATTTAAAAATGTAAGCTAATTACGTCGTCGTTTATTATTATTATTATTATTATTATTATTGCGGATTTAAAAAGCAGCAGCTCTTAATTTTCATATTGTTACTTTTGATGTATGCATGCCGATTTTTCAACCTTTTTATTTTTAAAAATATTTATTTATTTCATTTCGGGTGGTGGATTAGACTAGCTAAAAATGTTTATATGAAATCATTTCTTTTAAACTTTCTTTTTATGACTGAACAAATATCCGATTTAAATTAAGCTCATGACTTTGTAAAGAATATATCTTTTGTAAGAGACTTGTTTCTAATTTTACAACGAAGAAAATCGGCAAACATTTGAAGTCACTTCCTGAAATTGAGTTTTATTAGGACTGAAAAGAAATTTTTCTTCCTTTGTAGATAAAAAGCAAATTTATTTTTAAAAGGAGAATTCCAATTATCTGAATTTGATGTACCACTGGGTGTCATTACTTTCTCGAAGGGAAACATCTACTAGACATTTAAGACTATTCATGTTTTTTATTTTTTCCTATTTTATTCAAAACGCTCTTGAAATAATTCAAAGGCAGAATTTCTTATTCTTTACTTGTCTGCAAGAAAATGTACCCCGGGGAAAATTGTTTTCCTTTTTTATTTTTATTTTTATTTTTTTTCATTCTTCCTGATCAACGGTTTATCCAAAGAGAACGGCTCGAGCATTCTGTAAACATGTTTCCCTACTCAAGTATTCTTTCAGCTGTTATATGTGGCTTGGGAGATGTAACAATTTTTCGTGCTTTTTTTTAGCAATGATGTTTTTTTTTTTCATATACGATTTAATGATACGCAAATGAAAGATTTTTAAAATTTCTCAAGCTTCAGCTTTCCAGTATATATAAAGTTGATTACAAAATAGTGATCAGTTTTTAATAAGGGGAGAAACTTTTAAACAATGTGTTTGAAAAACTAAGTCTGATTTTATAATGCCCCACAAGTTTATATAAAAAATGTATTGTTGAAGCCGGAAATCTCAGGTTGAAATATATTTAATCCAAAGGCAGTGAAAAAAATATGAAAACATTTGCAAATTGCTAAATAGTTTCTAAAGTCAAGTTAAAAACTAATTTAAAGCTACAAAATTTTACTTTTAGTAAACTAACTTGCTTGAAAGTCATATGGTAAATGAAGTATAAGCTATTTGGACTGAATTCCAAAGTCAATTAAATGCGTACAGAAGTAAAAAAATAAAAGAAATATGGGAGTTTTTCATAAATGTACTATTGTTTTATTTTGAGTATTTCTGAAATTTAAATAAAAAGTGTTTTACAGATGTATATTATGCCAGTATATGAGTTTTAAAGTGAGAGACTTAACTTTCCAGTTAACTTTGGGAGGGGGGAGGTAAAACAAAATGATGAGCATACAGGTGTCCAATTAATAGTTTCAGATCTTCTAGGGAGAGGTATGGTGCAGCCTAACGACTCAAACTCATACAGCAATGTGGAGTCATAAATGTTTTCCTGTAACAGTGATGTTAATGTCAGCACCATAAAGAAAAGAGACTCATGTGAAAAATATTTTTAATAATGCAGGTAAAAAAAGCAAAAGCTTCATGCTAAAAAGTAAGTGTTCGAAGTTTGTTTCATCGATTACAATGCACACCGCCTCACAGAGGCAATGCCTCATCTGTTGGAAGCATGTAACTCAAAACAGTCTGGAATACTCTCGGCATATCTCGAATCTCTCCCAGTCGGGAAAATACTTTCGACCTCTCCTTGATGAATGATTTCGAGTCATTGGGACGCTCTCTACCAGTCCTAGAAGTTGTGAAACACTTAACTGGAACACCCTGCATATGTATTTGCTGATTATGTGTGCATTATGTAGTAGTAGAGCCAATGGTGTACCAGGGATTGGTTGGAGTGGTTCTTACCTCTGGAGCAGCAGTCAGTGTGGGGGCAATATTTTGACCGGGGTAAATAAATCATTAGTAAAAAAAATATTAAAGAAAAAAATCGTACAAGAATCAGAACTAGAGGCGAAAACGAAACATTTAAGGAGAAGGAAAATTGATCGCCTTAAAAGACATTTTGAAAAATAAGAAAGAAAATCAACGTTGCAATATTGCCTTCAAATTGCTGAAATATATAAAATTTTTGCATAAGAATTTTTTACAGGTCACAGAGACCTCCCGTGACCTCTCATTAAGGCGAATATGCGGGGGCGGGGGCGCATTTTTTTTATGTTCGCCACGGCGCTGGACCCACTAGGTACGCTACTGAGTAGAGTCTCTAGCGTGGTTACCCATAGAGGATTGAGTAAAAAGGGACAACGCATTAAAAAATTGGTACAAATTTATACATTTGTAGATCGAGGATTACTCCTGCACCCGCCCTTATTTATTTCTCTTCTGATCCGCTTTAAACTAATCTCTCAAACCGTCCAGATCACATCGAAAAACACGCTGAGACGGTTTGAAGGAGGTGCTATATTCTCACCAATATTTAATAGAAGATGTGGATCTCATACTAAGCTAACGAAACCAATCCTACTTGAAACTTCATAAACTTCGGTAAATTTTACAAAGCGTCAAGCTTTAATTTTTCCCCAGGGTCTGAAGAGGACAATTTAAGTAATTTCATAAAATATTTCTGGCGTAAACAGAACGACGTTACTATCAATGTATTTTCAATGGTTTATCTTAATACTTCATAATGAAGCTTAAATACTGCACTGCAACTTAAATTCCTAAACTATGTTCACTAACAGGTTTTAAACGTACTAGCCCTATGCATGTTTTTTTTTTTTGATATTTTTTCATGCATTTAGTATAATTTTTTGGTCATGTGCATGAAAACTATCCTTATATTGCTAATTTTTTGTATAAACTGAAAAATTTGCTTTTTGTTCTCTGACATATTTGATGAAAAACAATTTTAAAAATGAATGGTCAAAGAAATAAAACATTTACGATAGAAAATAACAAAACTTTTTAAAGTATTCAATGCAATAACACGCGTTAAAGATTTATAATAGTTCAAGAACTAATCGACAACGAAGCTAAAATTAATTTTCAAAATTTGAGAAAAAGGAAAGCACTTCTACTTACATATGAAAAATATTGAGAAAAAATAGATATTTTAATATAACTAACTTTTTTACATGAGCTCACAATTGTGAAAGTTTGGAGCAAATGGGTTTGAATTTTAACAATTTACTATTGTACAAAACATGATGTTATCAAAAGAAAACTACTGAATTTAAATCGCTTTTTTTTTTCTTTAAGCATGTTTTATATTATTCAGCCTCGATCCAGATAGATTAAAGGGCTTCATTGTAGTTTCTTCTTTTTTTTTATCAAAAGTTCTCATCCAAAGGCATTTCTCTAGGGCTTGTGTCAGAAATAATTTAGCTCTCAAACTTTCCAGCTGTCAAGTATATTTTATTTTTCAAGTTTTTATTGAATTTGAGTTCTTTTCACATTTATGGGCATCCTAAAAGATTTATTTAGTAGCATTCTTTTCAGAGCTTTCTATATTCTTAGCTAAGTATTATTTTAACGTTGGTAAGAAAAATGTGGCTTATTTCTTAAGAAAAAGTATTTTTATATTTTCTAGTACTTGACGGAAATTGTCATGTTCAATGAATATAAATAAATCGAAATTTATTTTAGGAACTTGGCATTCAAATTGAGCTTCCAACAGATACCGTAAAATGGGGTGAATCGGAACACTTTTCAGCTTTAATTGTAAAAAATAAGTAGTTAAAAGATGTTTTTTTAATTTGATTTTTTGGGTAAAAACTTCGGTTTTGCTTTGCGTTTGATATTCCAAGCAAAAACAAAACATGTCGAACAGTTATTATTTATATATATAGGAATTTAGGAGTGTTCCGAATCACCCCGCTGATAGGGGTCAATCGGAACACATGTTATTTTTTTTTTTTCAACTTAACCTTTAATAGGTCTCACAAACATAAGTAATTATGATGGGGAGAATAAGAACTGATAGTTACTGTCAAATAAAAGTTTATTTTCTATACCAGTAAAGGTTTATAATTTGTCAGAATTAAAAATAATTTTGAACTTATGAGAAATTAAAATTAATTTTAAGAAACGCTTTTGAATTAAAATACAAAGCTTTAACATAAATTGAAGTCACTCATATCGTCCACAAATATGTACTTGTCCTTAAAACTAGCAGTTGTGGCTTGATTTAAGTGTTTTCATAACATCTTCTGGGATGAAAGCTGCTTTTTCTTTAGTTTCTTGAAATCTCTGGGTTTTGGGAATTTTCCTGTAAGATTTTCCCACTTATTCATCACTGTCTGTGTGCTGGACTTTTGCTACATAAAGTTTGTATGACTTTCCCCCATGTATTTTAGGTTTGAAGCCTTGGTAGCAATTTCTGTCGATGTGTTTTACGGCAAACTTTCTTTTTCATGTTTTTTTTTTTTTAAATTTAAATGGAACTTTTATCTTAAGGCTTTTGTACACCTCAAATTTTCTCGTCAGATAGATAATTTCTGCTTTGTCTTCTTTTTTCAAATGTTTAAAATGTTCTGCTATAAACTGATTGAAAACATTAATAGTAAGTTTCTTTGAGCTTATGAAAAAAGTATTTGAAAACCAAATCAAAATGTTCCTTCTCTATTACCTTAGTGTTTAAAAAAAATTAGCTTCAAAATTAGTACTTATATCTTTCTTAATTTAAATAAAATACGTATAATTTATGCTTTTATCTAACACATAATTTCAGTGTTTCATTTTGTGTTAAAACTAATCCTCGTATAGCCCCAGGAATGTCCCACCTAGAATCTTACAATACCTGGCATTTTCCAGCTTGATAAAAATTGTATTAGGAGAGTAAACATATACCTTTAGTTTTAATGAAAGTAATAATGGAATTTACAGATAAAATAAGGATTCCAGCTAAGTTTTCTGAATTGAAATCTTCAGACCTCTTGAGAAACGTAAGTAAAAAGGAATGTTTTAATTTAAAGAAATCTCTTCAAAGAAACGAATTAATGAATTGATGTTGAGAAGATCATCAGTGAATCCCCCCCCCCTCCAGTAAATGAGCAGCTAGTAATTTTTGTGAGAAAAAATGTTTTAAAACACTTTGTTACTAGACAAATTGGCAGTAGTCATTTCCGCTTATGCATTTCCAGAAAGAAAACACCCTAGACATTGCAGTGCTTGTCCATTGATTATTGTGCTCATGCACTGGATTCGATTATTTTTTTGCATTTAAACCTCTCAAAAATCCTGATAAATAAGCATAAAAGTTCCCCAAATTTTTGAGCATAAATGCATATACCTGATATTAAATATTTCTACTGTCATTTGGAAAATTCTACAATTTGTAACAGTGCTGTGATTTTTTGAAAATGAAATTACACTGAACCGTTTAATCGCTGGTCAATCGACTTTTTTTAAGCGAAAAATTGTCTCATACTAGCTCTAAACAAACACACTACCTTCATAGGTTTTGTAACTTTGTTGAATTCCACTAGTTACGTATAATATATAAACATATTTATTCCCAAATATATTCACATATTACGCCGTTGCAGCTTCAAACCGGTGCACTGTAACCATGTTAAATGTTTCATTGCGCGATCGGACCATCACGCTCAAGAATCAAATGTACACTGCATGTGTGCTATGTGCATCAAACATACGATCCTGACTTCTCCCAGGAATTAAATGCCGCTTCTGGCTCCACCATCTGCTGTTGTCCGAAATCATTAACAAAGCTGTAATTTCGAATCCCTCTCTGAGCATACGGCATGCCATGTTATTCTGCTGAGCATACAAGATCAGGAAGATGATTAAAGCGGGACAAATCCATTATCGGGGAGCAGGTGTTAGGGATAACTCCTACACTTCCTACGGAAATAATTATGCAGATGGCAGTCTCTGTCTAGATCTTAATGCAGGCAGCGATTTTAGGAGTATGATGGACTGATAAAATCTTTTGGAACCATCAAGTAGAGGAAGGATATGATTTGGGTCCCATTTCGCCTGGATTCGGGTTGGTAGTTCTATGCTGAATTATCGGTCATTTTGAGATTTATAAAAGCCTGTTTGGATATATAGCAAAAGGTTCATCAATAAGTATGACTCAGGGATTAATGTTTATCATTTCTTACCCAAAAGTATGAATTTATAAGTGAAAACATCGAGTTCTTAAAATACGGGGGAAAAATCATGCTTTTTCTTATATATGTTCCTCAAAGCGAGGCACATTTTACTACTTTGCAGGAGCGTGTGAAAACGATTGTATGATGCTTCAAAAGGTTGGGGATCGCACACTCACGTCTCCCCCCACTACCCCTACCACAACATTTGATGAAACTGGTTGGATGGAGCCCTGAAGTTCGTTCTACTTTTTGTCCCAGATCAGGAGCCGAGCCATCTTTGGTACAGTACCTCCATAGGCATTGATTTGGAACGAGGACTCAGTGACTTTGTAAGTACGAGCATATTTAACGTACCCCGATCACCATTAGTAAACACGGTGACACCGTGATAATAATTATAAGGATTTTTTTTAATATAAGAACATTGTTATAATTCGATGCGGTACAAGATTCTAGATGTAATGCAGTAATAATCTTTACAAAATCGTCTGTTTTGGACTTACGTTAGTCTGGCTCTACGATATCTAAGACACACATTTCGTCTTAAATAAGAGTAATATTTTCACTCATTATTTTTACATTCCGATGCAACTAATTTACACGATACAAAAGTAGTTGAACAACTATCTGTGCTCAAAAAATAACAATTTTAAATGTGTATGAAATCCTCGGTAAAACCCATAAAATATTAATGACGCAACAAAGTGTTATACCTAATTCTAATACTAAAGGCAAACTGCTTGCGTGAGAAATTGGCTACAAATGAGTGAGTAGTAAAAAGACAGTTCACCTACATACACACAAACAGATTCTATAACTTGTCACACTAATTCACCCCGAAGTGCGAGCTAAAACATTGAACGACCTTTTCAAGCGAAGATTATAAACAGGCATATTTATAATTTTCATTTTTACAGTTGGGTCATTCCATGTCAAGTGTACGAGGCGTCCCCACTCGACCCCCTCCGATTTTGATGAAAATTTTTTTGGATGTACATATAAGACTTGCATGAAACCATACCAAATTATAGCTCTATAAGCCTTATGGTTTAGCCAATAAAAATTATTGAAAAAATGCCTCTTTTTCGTGTCTTGAAAAAAATGACCAAATCGTCAAGTTTGTGCTTTTATTGCTCGCGACCTAAGACGATTATCAGGCTCAAATTTGGTGATTCTGATCACTGTTTAGGGTAGAATAGCCTACTTGTGTAACAAAAGCTCCATACACTGTAGATTTTTTGCAATTTGCTGCCAAAGTTGGTAAAAAATCGTATTTTGGTAAATTTTGATCATACGTTATCAGCTTGTATCTGCTGAGAGAATGACTTTCTGAAGCTAATTCTTTCCTCGTTTGTAGCCTGATAGTTCGTCCGAAAGGTGTGCAAGTGGCATCTCGATAGCTCAAATAATTGCTGAATTATGCGAGTTGAAATTCCAGTTAAATTTCTTTTTTCTCAATTTTGTCTCAATTTCAAAGGGCAATATCTCAAAAGGGTCATCTTGGATTTCAATTTTCTTTACATCATTGGAAAGAACACACTTTTCTTAAAATAAAAAAGTTTTTTTTTATTTTGAGACAAACGTTTCAAGGAAAATTTCAGGTAA
>JAXGGA010008866.1:0-54498 GCA_038373865.1 Uloborus plumipes
ATGGATTTCGTAGTTGGATTTGTACAAGTGGATGTTTACATTTTTATCAGTGTACTGATTAATATTCATATTTGCTGGTTGATGGTGGTTGATGCCATAGGAGGCACTGTGAAAAAAATCGTTTGGCGCCGCGTTAAAGCAGGAAAAATGACGGTGACAAAAGCGAAGCAATTTTCTCAAGTTTCAGCACTTTTAAATCCAAATATGCACATAAAGTATATTCCAGCAAAAGATATACACATAGATACAAAGCATTTGCATCAGCACTGGAAAGCTGTTTTCCATATTCCAAACATCAAATCTGCTCATTTTGCCAAATCAGTTGGACACAATTAAGTTCAAATTGGTGACATATCACGTGATAACAAATTAAGAACAACGTGATAACAAATTAAGAATCTGATAATTCCGGGATCGAAGAATCTGCAGATCTTGATACAGTAAACATCAATGACTGGGTTGTGGTAACGCATGATGCCATGCTTTGTCTTGGATGTATCACCAAAAAAATTACATTGTAGTATCAGTTATGCATAGTTCTAAAGGTTATTTTAAATGGCCAAGAACTGAGGACAAAATATTTTACAAATTACGGGACATTATAAACGTATTCGTCCTCCGATCCCAACAGGAAAAAGGGGGCAGTTTAAATTTGATGAACCCTTTTAAATGTTAAAAAATAATATGTGTGACCTAGGAATAAAATTTAAGCTAATTTTCTTATTTAAAACTGTAATCATTGCATTTAAGAACAACGGTTTAGGTCCAATTCGAAGAGTTTACGTCCGACACCGCAAATTTACGTCCGACACCAAGGTAAAAGTAGTTCCAAGTAAATTTTATTCAAAACAATATCATTAAAAAACTGTAAAATATGCTTTAATCATAAGTATACTATCGATCTTAGCTGTTTTTGAAATTAAAAGGTAAGCCAATTCGCAGAGTTTCAGTAAATTTTAAGTGAATCTCCAATTTTACTATTTGTGCGTTTACGTCAGACACCAATTCTTTAAATCTTCTTAATTTTTATTTAACACGTTGACTGCCACGCGTATTTACAACAAAATCCCCGTCAGGCCACCCGTGCCACTGTAAGATGCGTGCTTTGCTACCGCATGTCTGTTTACATTTCTTTCGGTACTCTCACCCCGATATCTATTACGATCCTCATTTATCACGTTATTACTCTGCACGAGCAGTTGTAATCTTTGCCGTTTACTGAGTAGCACAACTAATATCTCTGCCCATAATTTTTCAATAGTGAAGAGAAAGATGAAAAAGTCAGTGTGCAGTGATTCATATCGCAGTGAAAGGAAGACTAGTCACGCTAGTTGCTCAAATTCGGATAGCAGCGATGAGGAAGTGATCAGATTGCCCAAAAGAAGAAAAGTAAATCGTATCATATCATCAGATTCTGATATGGATAAGGATAAATGCAATTACGGATAAATTGCATCGCCGTTCGCAGAAATAATTTGGGGAAAAGCCTTAGACGCGCATGCAAACGGTGTTACGCAAATAAAAGAGAAGAAAATAATATCCTGGATTAAGAAGTGATTATATAAGCACATTTTCAATTAAGCACTTAGCCAGAGAGAACTTAGGCAACCACATTTTTCGTTTGCAAAAGGCTATAATCATGGCAATAAAATTTAGAAAATCAGAAAAAGAACCTTTTCAAAAATTGATCAGGGATCTTAGGAATGATATAATAAATATTCCTTATCATGTCTTTGGTAGTCACGAAAATTGCGCGAAATATTTTTGTAAAGAACCAAAAAATGATCCTAAGTTAATTCCTTTCATGAAGGAAAAGGGAATATTTTACAAAATTATGGATGTTTTCGGCGACTTATCAAATCATGCTAATAGCTTATTGTATGACGTAAATAATAATGCAGTTGAAGAATTTAACAGTATAGTCGCAAAGTTTGTGGGTGGGAAACGCGTGAATTATTGTTTAAAGGGGGGTTATCATTCGCGTTGCAATGCTGCAGCTGTCTCATATAACAGCAAATCCCCAATAAATGCATTATATAAACATGTTTACAACTGTAGTCCAGGAACGTTTAGCAAACGTTTTGAAAAAAGGAAAGCAGCAAAAGCATTGCTCAGTTCAAGAGTAAAGCGCAGGAGGAAGCTATTTTCAAACGAAAAACCAGACAAATTTTATGGAGATGCTGCGGAGAAACCTGATCTGTCCCCTGAAATTTTTGAAGAAAAGAAGAAAAATTTCTTGAGAAAATTAAATTTAACGATGGAAGAAAGAGCACATATTTTTTCATCTACTCTTCTGCAAAGCATGTCCACAGAATGGATGGAAGAACGCCGAAAGCGACTCACGGCGTCAAATTTTGGAGCTGTTTGCTCCAGACTGCCGTATACGAGTTGCGGTAATTTAGTGAAAGGGCTGCTGTACACTCATTCTTGCACTTCCGCTATGGTGTATGGCAAACAAAATGAAATAAATGCCATTCATGACCTGAAGAAAATGAATATCAATGTTGATCCATGTGGATTATTTGTGGATGACGAATTACCTTTTCTTGCCGCTTCACCGGACGGTCTTCTTGACCAGGATGGCATCATGTCCATCATCCTGCTCTGAACTGACTCCCATAGAGGGAATTTTTCAAAAAAAGGTAACCTTCTGGAAACTTGGAAAAGATAAATTAAGTTTTGAGGTAAACAAAAAACATTCATATTTTTTTCAAATTCAGGGGCAGTTGCATATCAGTAAGAGGGCCTATTGCCTTTTTGTTATTTGGACCCCTAAGGGCGTGCTAACTGAGAAAATTCTAAAGGATGATTTATTTTGGGAAAATAATATGAAAAATAAGTTAACAAAATTTTACTTCGATTGCCTGCTGCCAGAAATCCTCAATCCCAGATATATGCCATCGATGAAAATCAGAGACCCAAAATTCAGGGTGTCTACTCCTATCGTGGCCCAATAGCGAATTTCTAAACCGTTAGAGATAAGCATATAGTTTATTTAGGAAAAAATCTCTAAATTATGAAAGGAATTTGGGCTACGAAATGTTTTTCAAACAAATCAAATTTTGAAAGAGTTACGAAATTTAAATTTTTATACAGCTCCCCAGTCGTATTAATCATATTTAGTAAAACATTCTTGACACTGTAACGTTTAAAACTAAAAAAAATCACTCTTCTACGACAAAAATTGACCGAGTTATGATGTTTTGAAAAATCAGGATTTTGAAGGATTCCGCATACGGTTCCTTAAGCGATCTCTGGATGACGTCATGAAATAATGCAAAATCTTGATTTTTCAAAACGTCATAACTCGGTCAATTTTTGTCGTAGAAGAGATATTTTTTTTAGTTTTAAACGTTACAGATTTTTTTGAAAAACATTTCGTAGCCCAAATTCCTTTCGTAATTTAGAGATTTTTTCCTAAATAAACTATATGATTATCTCTAACGGTTTAGAAATTAGCTATTGGGCCACGATAGGACTGGACACCCTGTATATAACTGACGCTCAGAAGAAAAAAGATAATAAAGCAGAAAAAAATAACGAACAAAACAAATCTAGCAGAAAACAGGAGCAATAGCATGAATATGGGCGATTCTCTGTAAACTGGTAATTGGCTGTCCGGACTGAGTATTTTACAAATAATAAAGTGTAATAAAGTAATTATCGCTCTTTATACAAGTAAAGCATTAATACTTTGTGGCCCAATTGCATTTGGAGTGATAACAATTTAATTTTGTGTTCTAGAAATTATCTAAGCGCCAAAAACACAGTCCCTTGGCTGTCCCAATCCCATAGTCTAACTGATAAAGATAGTATTTCAAAAACCCTATTAACACTACATAAATTTGGCAATTAATATCTAAAAATAGAATAATGAAGCTATGTTTTTCTTATGAAATAAGGTATAATTACGTATTTCTTAAACTCAAAATTGTCGTGTAAATTCTGTCCGGAGTTTTTTCAAACAGTCCCCTGCAACAAATTCGAAGCTGTAAGGGCCCTGCTCCACATCAGCGTAAAACGCGACCGAAACTGAAGGCAGAAACCGAAAATCCGAGTACTTTCCATAGGAACACTATTTGCTCCATTTTACGCTTCTGCTTTATTTTTCTGCTTTACGTCAATGTGGAGCAGGGCCCTAATACGAAAAATCTAGTTCAAAGTAATCAGTGTGAATTTGCTGAAATCGCCGAGAACGGTGTTGAAACGCTACTGTGCTTAGTTTGAGCGCCACATTTGTAATGAAAGTATGCAACAGGGTCGTTGCGAAAACAGTCCTCTGGGAAGTGGTTTTATTAATGTCGATTAATTTAATTATAAAACATATTAGTTATGTCCACGATTTGTGCCTAAATTTATAGGTAGACTCGTAACTAATTATGTTCCAATAGTTTTGCAGATATTACGCAACAAAGAGCAAAAACACAGTCACCTGGTACAGTCCCCTGCCTAATTATACTAGAAAGGGGACTTACCCCCTATCATGATTTATCAGAAAAACACAAGCTTCAATTGGCTCTCTTTCAAACCAAAGTAATAAGATTCATTTTCTGAGCAATAGATTTATAATTATACGAACATTTCAAAAAACCGTGCCCGGACAGATTTCGTGTGAAAAATGACGAGTTTACAGAGAATCGCCCATATATAGATGGCATTTGCGGGTGTACTTGTATGTGTGTAAAATCAAAAGGGGAATGGAGAGATAAAAATGACACTGCATTATTATTTACATTCATATATTTTCTCTTGAATATAGAATGAATACGAGTTCCAGTTTATAATACATATGGGCGATTCTCTGTAAACTCGTCATTATTCACCCGAAATATTTCCGGGCACGGTTTTTTAAATTGTTTATAATTATAATACCATTGCTCAGAAAATGAATCTATTACTTTGGTTCGAAAGAGGGCCAATTGAAGTTTGTATTTTTCTGATAAATCATGATAGGGGGTAAGTCCCCCATCTAGTATAACTAGGCAGGGGACTGTGCCAGGTGACTGTGTTTTTGCTCTTTGTTGCGTAATATCTGCAAAACTATTGGAACATAATTAGTTACGAGGCTACCTATAAATTTATGCACAAGTCGTGGACATAACTAACGTGTTTTATAAAAAAATTAATTCACATTAATAAAATCACTTCCTAGAGGACTGTTTTCGCAACGACCCTGATGCATACTTTCATCACAAATGTGGCTCTCAAACTAAGCAAAGTAGCGTTTCAACACCGTTCTCGGCAAATTCACACTGATTACTTTAAACTTCATGCCTAAAAGAATTTGCAAAAGTTATAGATTTTTCGTATTACAGATTTGAATTTGTTGCAGGGGACTGTTTGAAAAAACTCCTGACAGAATTTACATGTCAATGTTAAGTTTCAGAAATGCGTAATTATACCTTATTTCATAACAAAAATATAGCTTCATTATTCTATTTTTAGATATTAATTGCCAAATTTATGTCGTGTTAATAGGTTTTTTGAAATACTATCTTTTAGTTAGACTATGGGATTGGGACAGCCAGGGGACTGTGTTTTTGGCGCTTAGATAATTTCTAGAAAAATAAATTAAATTGTTGGTTGGTTGGTTGTTGGTTGTATTGATTTTACTGGCGCAAGAGCCTTAGTACGCTATACTGCGCCAAACGATGGTTTAATTTAAAAATGAAGAGATTTTAGAGCTAAAGTCATCTAAAATACAATGGATAGAAAACTTCTAAAATTTTAATAGCATTTAAGACCAAGACACATAAAATTTAAAATTTCAAATGATAAGATAGAGCAAGAACTGTCAAGTGATTTTGACAAAACTCAGAAATGTATAATAAACAATGACATCCTATGAAACTGTTTTAAAAATTTTTTTAAACATTTTTAAAACACATATATAAACAAGAAACATATAATGGTACAAGGACGAAACCAACAAGATGACAGAGACAAAAAACACTAAATTAGAGATATAAAACCAATCTCACGTAAAAAGGGAAATAAATTATGATGGGGTGTATCCCCAAGTAATTCCGTCAAAGATGGATAAAAATTATTAAAATGTTTAAAACGTATGCTTTTAAAATTTGGGCAGTTGCATAAAATATGCAACACTGTCTGAGTAACATTACAATTAATACATATCGGTGTAGGTTCGCGGCAAAGAAGATATTTGTGTGTAAGTCTCGTGTGACCTATGCGAAGACGGGATATTATTACTTGGTCCCTTCTTTTAGTCCTTAAGAATTTAAAACCTTTGATCAGTGGCTGGATGGAGTGCAATTTGTTATGCGTTTCTCCATCCCAGTCACGTTGCCAAGAGTTGTATATACTGCCCGTAATGGAATTTCTTATATCTTCATAAGGGACAAGATCTTCGCAGTGGGCACTTGCGGCCTTAGCAGCTGTATCGGCTGCCTCATTACCAGCAATGCCTACATGACTAGGTATCCAACAGAAGAAAATTTCAAAATTATTTTGTTTTAGCCTATTGTATGATTGAAAAGATTGAATCACAAAAGGGTGGCTATTGTTGTTACAGTTTGAAAGGGCTTCCAACGAACTTTTCGAGTCTGTGTAAATAATCCACTTTTTTTTATTTGATTGGGCTATTGTTTGGAGAGAGGTGGCTATAGCTTTGCTTTCAGAAGTGAAGACTGAGCAAGAATTATGTAGTTGATGTGAGATAGTATAACCATCAACTACTGCTGCGAAGCCAACGTGATCATTTGTCTTAGATCCGTCGGTAAATATTTCGTTATATGAAGAATATTTTTGTTTTACCTCATAGTAGATCTGTTGGTATACCGAATCTGCTGTGGTATCTTTTTGAAAGTTACAGAAATCATAAAGAATAGTAATGGTACTTTCGTTCCAAGGTTCAAAAAGTTCTGCTGAATCCTGTAAGTCAAAATCAGGAAGCTGTAGGGTGTTGATCGCCTGTCTCATTCGAATCCCAAATGTTGGGATGGCCGAAGGACGGCGCAGAAATAAGTCAGTATATGATGGATGGAAGATATGTAAATGCAAAGGGTGGTTTTGATTTGATTTAATTTTAAAATAAAAACCCAGAGATAGCTTTAGACGTCTGTAGTGCAGAGAAGGTTCATGTGCTAGAATATGTAAGCTTTGAATAGGCGAGGTTCGGAATGCCCCTGTGCAGATGCGCAGTGCGAGATTATGTATTGGAGCGAGGATCTTTAAATAACTTTTAGCTGCAGAGCCATAGATTTGACAACCGTAGTCAATTTTTGAGCGTATCAGAGTCCTGTAGATTCTTAGCATGGACTCTGTATCAGCACCCCAAGAAGTGTTTGCTAAGACTAAGAATATTCAGTTTCAATGAGCATTTTTTTCTTAACTCTCGTATGTGTGGCAAAAATTTAAGTTTATTGTCAAGTATGATTTCAAGAAATTTTCCTTCAGGTTTTACAGATATTGGTTGGTTGTTAACGAGAAGGTCCGGATCAGGATGAAGACCTCTTTTACGGCAGAAGTGAATGCAGAAAGTTTTTTGTGGGGAAAAGGAAAAACCATTCTCCTCCGCCCATTGAGAGACTTTATTGATAGCTAGTTGAAGCTGTCTTTCAATGATACTCATGTTCGATGACGAAAAAGATATTTGGAAATCATCGACGAACATAGTACCTTTGACAGCGGGAGGCAATTGTTCGTGTAAGCTGTTGATTGCTATAATGAAAAGAGTAACGCTCAAAACACTTCCTTGGGGTACACCTTCTTCTTGGATGAAGTTATACGACAGAACAGATTTGACCCGTACACGAAATGATCGATGTTTTAGAAAATTGGAGATAAAGATTGGTAGGTTACCTCGCAACCCATACTCGTGCAGAGTTTTGAGGATCCCATATCTCCAGGTACGGTCATATGCCTTTTCAATGTCGAAGAATACGCTCACAAGATGTTTTCGTTTAAGAAATGCTTCTCTAATCGATGTTTCGAGAAGCAGTAAGTTGTCAATTGTGCTTCTGCCACGCCTGAAACCACTTTGATAGGAGGATAGCAGGTGATTGGACTCCAGAATGAAAATCAGTCGGGCGTTCACCATTCGCTCCATCAATTTACACAGGCCACTAGTAAGAGCTATAGGTCTGTAGCTTTCTGGTTGGTTGGTCGGTTTGTTCGGTTTCAGTAAGGGTATTATTGTTGCTTGAGTCCATAATGTTGGGAAACAGTTTTCAGTCCAGATTCTATTAAAAAGATGTAGTACATTTTCTAAAGAAGTTTTACTCAAATGTTTCAGCATGTTATTATGTATTTCATCAGGACCAGGAGAAGTGTTACGGGATTTTTGTAAAGCTACAAGAAGTTCCTTAAGAGTAAAATTGGTATTATATGATTCTAAAATGTTTGATTTAAAATTAAGGATTTTTGCTTCCTTAAATGATTTAAGAGCTAAAAACTTTGAACTATAATTGCCTGCTCTGGAGACTTCTGATAAATGTGTCCCTAAGCAGTCAGCCACTTCTTTAAGGTCAGATATTGTTTGACCGCTTTTCTCAAGAATGGGAGCACAAGATGTTTGATAGTTACCAGCTATTTTTTTAATTTTCCCCCAAACGGTCTTAGATGGGGTAGACGTCGTGATTGTGCTGACATATGTTTGCCACGAGTCTCGCTGGCTTTTTCGTCGTACCTTTCGGGCTTCAGCACGAGCTCGTTTAAGCGCTATTAAATTTTGCGTGGATGGATAACGACGAAATGTGCTCCATGCTTTTTTTTGGTTTTTATGAGCTGCTTGACAGTCCGTATTCCACCATGGCTTAGGGAATTTAATTCTACCTTTTGTGGTTTTTGGAATTGTAGCGTTCGCTGCTGCTAGGATAGTTTCAGTTACTCTGCTTACCGCTTCATTAATGCTGATATCAATTACCATCTCCGGTGTTATGTCTGCCATTTGGGTAAAAGCTGTCCAATCAGCTTTATCAAAACGCAGTCGGGCTTGCTGCTGCTGATAGCTACAGCGTCCAGTGAAGGTGATCTTAACTGGAAAGTGCCCGCTGGTATAAAAGCCACCTCCAACCTGAAAGTCCCAAAGTGGCAGAAGAGAAGGTGAACATATTGCAAGATCAATCGCGTGGTAACTCTGCGTAGGAAGATGAAAATATGTCTTGTCACCGTTGTTAAGAACGCAAAGATCGTTGTCATTTATTAATTCCTCTATTAGTAGACCCCTACTATTGGAGTCTGGGTTCCCCCAAAGAGGGTTATGGCCATTGAAATCCCCCAAGATGAGAAATGGGGGTGGGAGTTGATCAATCAATGTCTGCAATTCCACACTTCTCAAGTCATAAGAAGGTGGGATATACACAGAACAAACTGTAAGCAGCGAGTGAAGGTGAACACGCTCAGCTACTGCTTGGAGGGACGTGTTGATATCGAGCTGGCTAGATGCATAATCATTAGAGATTAGCATCGCCACTCCGCCACAACGACGGTCACCTGACAAGCAGTCCTTGCGGAATATATCGAAACCTTTCAAACTCGGTCTATCAACAGGTGACAGGAATGTTTCTTGCAGACAGAATATGGCCGGTTGGTGAGTTTCGACAAGATCTTTGACGTCCGTGACATTACGTGAGTAACTTTGACAATTCCAAGAAAGAATGCTCATGGCCATGATGGAAAAAGAAGAGAAAAAAGGCCAAAGAAAAGAGAAGCAGCTCATTTAGTGGGGACGTCCGTCCATCCTTCATCTTCGGATGGCGGAAGCTCTTCAAATTCAACATCATCAATCTCCCCATGAGAGGGGGCAAGTTCCTCGTAAAGAGATTTCGTCAGTTTATTTTTCTTGCCTGAATACAAGAAGTCCTCTTTTTTAAATTGAAAAAATTGAGGGGGCCTTTGTTTAGAGGGAACCCCCATTTTAGCGCGCATTTGTATAAGTTTTTTTTTCGCTGCAGTTTGTTTCGCTTTTTTCTGACTTGTAGTGTTTTGCAGTTTGAGTTTTATCAGTTTTAGTTTCAACATTTTGTGCTTGTGTGTTTTCATCTGTTTTCTTTGAAGAGGCATTAGAGCTAATATGTTGTTTACTTGGTGACTTGATTGTGTTGACTGTTTTAGATTTGGTTACCGTTTCATTTTGGCTAACTGTTTGCGTGCTAGCAGATTTTAACACTTTTTTAACTGAAGCAGCATATGAAAGTCCCACAGTAGGTGTCCGGGATTCGACTATTTTTCGAGCATCGGGGTATGATATCTTTTGAGTAGTTTTAATGAGCTGTATTTCTTTTTCTGAGATCCACTTGGGGCATTTTCTAGAGTATGAGGGATGATCTGCATTACAATTGACACATTTGAAGTTTTTTTGACATTCGTTACTGTCATGGCCGGGTTCCGCACATCTGGCGCAAGTGCTGGTCCCACGGCACGATATTTTTGAATGCCCAAAACGCTGACATTTAAAGCAGCGAAGTGGGTTTGGGATATATGGTCTTACCGGACAAGATAGATAACCTGCTTTGACGCGTGCAGGTAGATCGGGAGTATTGAAAGTTAAAATTAAATGTTTAGTGTTGACCATTTTGCCGTCCCGCTTGATTGTGATTCTTTTTACTGCGCTGACTTTTTGATCTTTCATTTCATCTAGGATCTCATTCTCAGGTGTAAAGAAAAGGTCTGGTTCGGAAATAATCCCTCGGGAGAAATTTAAAGTTGAATGTTCTGATATTGTAACTAAATATGGGCCGAGTTGGTTTGTGGACTGTAATGTTTTGATTTGTTTAGGATCTTTAATTTCCAGAAGAAGTTCGCCATTACGCATCTTTTTGACGGATCTAAGCTCCCCAATTAAATGAATTAGAGCTTTATTAATTTTGAAAGGAGATACTGCTGTAAAATTTGATTCGTTGCGCTTGATAATAAAAAACTTTGGATTGCTCGACAACACATTCTGACGCTCCCCACTAGGGGGAGAAAGGTTTTTTTCTTTAGTATCCATAAACGGACCGGAGAACTGGGGGGAAAAAACGGGGTCGAGCCCCTGCGTAGCCCCCCTACACAGGGGTAAGGCTGCATACGACAGGGTTCGCCAGCTAGCCCTGAAGCCTCCCGTAAGAGATACCGCTTGGCCCCGGTACCACGCAGCCATCGGCACGGTTGACACACCTTGGCTTGGGTTTTTGTTCCGAAATTTAGTAAGTGTGATGAGGGAAGGAAGGAGAAAAAAATCCCTTCCCGCCGATATTCTGTTTGAGCAACTGGGGGTCACGACTCCGCCCAAGAGCTCGCCCCGAACTCACCACACCGCAAGCCCCCCCACCACGACAAGGTAAACGGACAACGGGGGGGAAATTAAATTGTTATCACTACAAATACAATTCTGCCGTGGGCAGGTAAACGGCAGTATCTGCAAAAATGAGTTTTCGAGATATTTGAAGAAACGCGTTTTTGATTTCCCACAAACATCTATGAAACATTGAACTTCAAACGTAGGCGATACTATATGTTTATACCGATATATTTTTGGGGTAATCGATTGAATTTTGATTTTGCAAGCGCAAAGAGAGGTAAAGCAGATACTGCCGTTTACCTGCCCTTTTCACTCTAAATGTCATGCGGAATTGACTGGCAGTCGGCAGTAACTGCACAGTATGCTACTAAATGTCCAGTATTTACATATTCGACTACATGCGGAGTAGATATGTTATTACGAAATATATTACTGCATTGTGAATGATATGTTTTATTTAAAAATATACATAAATACCGCGTATCCACTTGATATAGATTTAATATAAACGAACGCGAACTATAATTAAATAATATAATGAAACTATTGTATTATGCAAAATATGAAGCAAAACTTGATGATTCTTCAGCCATTTTTACTTTCTTAAATTAGTAAATTTAGTTCTGTGATCACAAAGAAAATTTCACTCAAAATTTGGTCTAAATTTTGATTTTGCTCACCCCCGAATGAATGTTGAGTAGTTTTTTCGACCTATCAGTACGTGCATATGTATTATGCTACTAACATATAAACAGCCGAAATATCCTTTTCGACCATGCCCCAGTTAATTATCGAGTTTTCTCGTGTCGTCTGTATGTACGTATGTATGTGCGTATGTATGTATGTTTGTATATATGTGCGTATATATGCCTGTCGCATAACTCAAAAACATTTTGCCGTAGAAGCTTCTAGTTTGGTATGTAGGCTCTGAGGGTGGTCTAGTTGTGCACCTCTCCTTATGGTTGCATTCGAATGTTCCCAAGGGGGTCTTTTACCCCTTTCTGGGGTAAATCAATGTTAATTTCAATACAGATTGAGTGGTATGATTTAATGCAACTACTTGGCGATATATCGCCAAACTTTTGGTCGCCAAGTGTTTGCCGCCAAGTTGGCGACAAATTTGGCGAAAAAATTATTTTTTTTTTAATTTGGATTCAATTTGGCGTTATTGGGTACATTTTGCGAAAAATTCACTGAATTATGTTAAAATCGGCGATATTTAGAAAATAAATCATTGTAAAACATTATTTTGCATTGATTCGTGGAAAACTGGGGGTGTAAATATTTGAGCTGTTATCTTGCTCACTCTAATGCACTATTTTAACACTTGAGGCATTTATTATGGAATTTAAACGTAAAAAGAATTAGTGTGGCGTTCATACCAGATGTTTTAAAATAACTACAAATCAGCTAATGCTTTGTACTTTGCATCAAAACAGGAAATCACTTTGAGAAAAAGAGCGCTTGAAATGCTTGTCGTGCTGACGAGTTTTTTTCATAGTACTATTAAAAATGCAACAGCTAGAGATTAAACTGCAAAAACTATCGTCTGTTAGCATGAAAGCAACGGTAATTAAAAACAAAACAAAACAATGTAAATAAAATCATTTCATTGTTGCATTTTTGTTTGTCGTCTGCCAAGTTTGGTTTGTGTATCTTTGAAATCGCGAAAAATATTGTCTGCTAGTGGAGAGAAACTTTATTTGAAAGAAAAAAAATCTGGTATGGACCCCACACTACTTCCTTTTATGTGTAAATTTCTTAGTAGATGCCTTAAGTGTTAAAATAGTGCTTGGAGTGAGCAAGATAACAATTCAAACATTTACGCCTCTAATGTGCCACGAAATAATGCAAAAAATGATTTACAACGATTCATTTTCTAAATATCGCCGATTTTAGCATCATTCAGAGGATTTTTCGCAAAATACCGCCAATAGCGCTAAATTGAACCCAAACTCATAAAATAATTTTTTTCGCCAAATTTGTGGCCAATTTGGCGATAGGTCACCAAGTTGGCGACAAGCACTTGGCGACCAAAAGCTTGGCGATATATCGCCAAGTGGTAGCGCCAATTTATATCTCTTGAGTCTGCATTGATATTAGCACTGATTCACCCCATAAAGGAATAAAACAACCCCTTGGGAACATTCAAGTGCAACCAATGACCTCCCGTGACCTCCTATTAGGGCACTCCTACTTTCGCTCAGTTAAGGTACAAAGAAAAACGGTTTTTGCGGCTTGATGCAATTTTTGCACTGCGATTCATATTATGTTCATTCTGCAGACATGCAGATACTGCCGTTTACCTGCCCACAGCAACGAAAAATGCAGTTACTGCTAATTACCATTGGTTAAAAAACAGTTTTTTTTCATCGGAAACCAAAAAAAGATGCTTGTACCATAAAACTAATGTAACATAGATTTCAAAAATGCAAAAAAATGAAAATCGAAAAATCTGCAGTTACTGCCCTTTACCTGCCCACGGCAGAATTGGAGCACAGAGTATTAATGCTTTACTTGTATTAAGAGGGATAATTACTTCATTACACTTTATTATTTTTAAAATATTCGGTCTGGTTGGTTGGTTGAATTGGGGTTTATGGCGCAAGAGCCGTATTAGGCTATACTGCGCCAGACGTTTGTTCAGGTGGAGAAGAAAGCCAAAAACGTGGAATCTCTTGATAAGTTAAGGACATAAAACTTCTAGAATTTTGGAAGGTTTGCCGAAAACAGAACAAAAACGAAGTTTTAAATTTTGAAAAAGAGCCAAAAGTACAACTGCAAAATAATTTAGAAGCAGGTAAAAAACACATAACAAAACAAAGACAAAGGACGACACTAAATTAGAGAAAGAAAACCAATCTCCTGAAGGAACGGGAACAAATTCGGATGGGATGTGTCCCCCAACAGTTCCTTCAAAGACGGATGAAAATGATTAAAGAATTTGAAACGAATATGATTGAAATTAGGACAATCAGAGAGGATATGCAACACTGTCTGATTGACATCACATGTGTTGCATATTGGAACTGGTTCACGGCAAAAAAGATGTCTATGGGTGAATCTTGTGTGACCAATGCGAAGACGGGCTATTACGACTTGCTCTCTTCTGGTGATTTTAGATGACTTGAAGCCTTTCGGCGACGGCTGGATGGAGTGCAATTTATTTTGCGTCTCTCCACTCCAGGCTCGCTGCCAATCGATGTTAAGATATTCGACAATGGTATTTTTGATGTCTTCGAAAGGAACAAGATCATCGACACGGGCACTTGCAGATTTTGCAGCTGAATCGGCAGCCTCATTGCCTGCAATGCCGACATGTCCAGGAATCCAGCAAAAGAGAACTTCAAAGTTATTTTCTTTCAGACTATTGTATAAATGATAAGATTCAATCACCAAAGGATGACTATTGTTGTTGCAGTGAGTGATAGCTTCTACTGAACTCAAAGAGTCGGTGTATATCACCCACTTTTTATAATTTGATTGGGCTATTGTTTGTAAAGATGTAACTATGGCTTTAATTTCCGAGGTGAAAACTGAACAAGAAGTATTTAATTGTTGTGAACATATTTGATCGTCAATTATTGCCGCAAAGCCGACGTGATTGCATGATTTTGATCCGTCCGTAAAAATTTCTTTATGTTGCATATATTTGTATTTTACATCGTTATAAATTTATTGATATACTGCATCGGCTGTGGTATCTTTTTGAAAATTGTCGAAGTCATGGAGAACAGAAATGCAAATTTCGCTCCATGGTTCGACTAGTTCTATTGAGTTGTAGGTATTGGAATCTGGTATCTGTAGTTGTGAAAGCGCCTGTCGCATTCGGATACCAAATGTTGGGGTAACCGACGGACGATGCAGGAATACATCAGTGTTTGACGGATGAAAAACATGTAGATGTAGCGGGTGATTAGTATTAGGTTTTATTTTAAAATAAAAATTTAAAGAAAGTTTAAGCCGTCTATTGCAAAGTGAAGGTTCATTAGTTATTACATGTAAACTATTGATGGGTGAGGTGCGGAAGGCACCAGTGCAGATGCGCAGTGCCTGATTGTGAATTGGATCCAGATTTTTAAGAGCGCTGTTGCTAGCAGAGCCATAAATTTGGCATATTCGGTCTGGACAGCAAATTACCAGTTTACAGAGAATCGCCCATATACGTAGTAAATCATTTTGCTAACCATAAATTTCACATCAGGTCTGATAACTTATCTGCGATCAAAGCCCTTCCCCGACCATGAACCCATTTCCCCTTCAATTTTCCAACTCCAATCTAAGCTTATTAATCTCCGCCACATAGTTACCATTTTATGGATAAGGGGCCACTCCAATAATACAGGAAATGATTTTGCCGATCAACTTGCCAAGGAAGCAACGGATTCAGCCGTCAACCTCATAACTTCGTTTCCAACTGGCCAACTCAAAAAAGATTTAAATGTTTTTCTACTCCAAGACTGGCAGTCTTACTGGGACCTTTCAACCAAAGGTCGCTAGACCTATGACATATTCAAGACGGCATCCTTGTCCAGACTCCATAGTTCTCCCATAAGCCAATTAATCACCAACCACGGGCTTACTCATTCTTACTTCAATAAACGAACTCTCCTCAGCTCTCCCAACTGCATTTGTGGTGAATTTGGGGATTTTGAACACTTCGTCTTCCACTGCAGGTTTACGTCGGAGTTTCATTTAGCGCTTATTAACAATCTAAGAGCACAATGGAAAAGATTTCTTTTAGTCGACAAGGCCTACAAAAACGCTTTATCCCTAATTGACTTTCTTTTCAAAAACAAGCAGCTTTTTTTTCCAGAATTACCATAGGGCTTGGACTTTTCTTACCACCTTGTTCCCATCGTTTGTTTTCATTTTTATTCTATGTCAATTTATGTATCCAAGCATATTCAAATAATTATGTAACCTAGTTCATGTGATTAATTTATGTATTTTTATTTTTATAATTTTAAATAAACACGTACGTCATACAGGGCAAACCAAACCGAGAAGATCTTGCAATCATTTGGGCCCTGAATGATGGCGCTTACTCATTGCAATGCAAAAGTATACCGAATGCCTAAAAAAAATTATTTAAAAGATCTAGCTATATGGTGGTTTCGAATAATTTTAAGCGTATTGAATCTTTACTTTGGTAAAGGACGTTTTGACTGAAAGTTGTCGTTACTATTTCATGATTTTTTTTCGCATTGCTTCATAGAAAATGCTTGGAGACTGGGTAAATCTATGTGTATATTTTCACTTACGAAACGAAGTCTTGCTTTTTATTTAGGAGACTGATGGAAAATTCACATGCGCTCACACAGCTTTTTTTTTTTTTTTTACTTTATTGCACCAGCACAGCCGGATACTCAATAAAATAAAGAACAAAACAAACGATACAGCATGGTTTAGAATAAATTTTAATTTCCTTCAATATAAACTATCATCTGTTGTAATTTACTTCGAAAATATTTGAACGAAATATTCACATTTTAGATTTCAGCTCATAGCTTGGAAGTGGTTTGGGATGTCTGGACAGGCATTCAGCTTTATTAATCGACTTTCCAATTTGATTGAGCAAAGAATGGGTGCTGCTTGTCCTTGATAGGACTCCCATGCTCTGAGCCTCAGCAGCTTTCATCCTGTTTAGATTCAAGGTTTCACGATCTTTTACTTCATGTTCCATAAGATGCTTAAATGAGAAATTGAGTTATTAATTTTTGAGTTAATACATGTGCAATTTCAGCTGTGCCGATTCATTTGGTGTGTTTTGTAAAAGGATATAGAAGGTTGGTTGGTAAAAGTTTAGTGGTGCAATAACCCTCATGGGCTATACTGCCCCAAACGATTGTTTATCGTTAATTTTTTTTTTTTTTCAATTTAAACATTAAATGGCTACGAAAATACATTATAAGATATAAAACCAAAACATATACCTAAACGAAGTGTTAGATTAAGATATAGAAGGAGAAAAGAGAAATGGAGTATTTTGGTTTTAAAGATTTGAGTAAACTCACTTGTGGTTTGTTACCAAGTGTCTCCATACCGCGAGTAATATAAAAAGATCTATCCCATTCTTGTCCCATGAGCATTTGATCAATTTTTCGACTCTCCCCACCAGTAGCAACGACTCTAGATAACAGCTCCGACCGGCTAGCTTGTTCTGGAGATCCGACACAACACCCTGAAGAAGACAAATCCATACCACTAATTACAGTGTGTAGATCGGCAAAAGACTGCTTAGACGTTGGAGATCGCCAGAAAAGAGAATGTTTTTCTTTCTTAGCTTTCCTAAGAATGAAGAAAAAGCAACATAACACTATTATACATTAGGTTTCTTAAGTATTACATTTCGTCGCTTTGGAAGAATAAAGCTGCAACTCAAAAAAATCGAAAAATGACATTTTTATATCATTTTGTTCAGAAAAAATCGCTCTTTATAATGAACAAGGTTACAACTCAAAAGTGTCAAAAATATCCGCTAAGGAGCAATTTTTAGAGAACACTGATGTAACTCAAACTACCTTCACTCCTTTTAAAATTACGTCATTAGTTAAAATGCCATTGAAGTCAATCATGCTACATTAGAAAAGAGATTAAAATGTGGTTTTTTTAATGCTAGTTTCATTAAAATAGTCGCAATAGTTTTGAGCACAAGCGCGGTAGAAGTTTCTGAAAAGTTAAAAATTGCTCTCCTGAAAAATGGGCTTTTTTGAGTTGCAGCGTTATTCTTCAAAAGCGACGATTTGTTTATCTATTTATTCTTTCTTCTCAATATTTTTTTACAAAAATAATTTATGTTGTATATGCTATAATTTTAAAACATTTTCTGGAAATCTTCATAATGTTATTGCCGTATATGGAAGAAATATGTTCTTCATTAAGCTCGTAAAATAAAACAAAAATTAAATATATTTCTAGTCTTTACAAGCTGTTTGAAAATCTGATACGTCTGATACCATGGAATTGCCCTAAAGAAAATCAGCCCACTAGCGAGAGACTGACGTAATAGTAAGCAATGACATAATACAGCTACGACGAGATCAGTACCGCCAGGTACAAGTGTATTGTCCTATCCATCAACAAGTTATTCCTGGAAACCTCCTTCGGCCTAACAGCGTGATTCGAAGCGGCGAATACCTCTTCATCGTCGGATGAAACAATTGCGTTCGAAACTGCCAAAACCAGGAAGGTTGCCCCCCCGTTGTCCGTTTACCTTGTCGTGGTGGGGGGGCTTGCGGTGTGGTGAGTTCGGGGCGAGCTCTTGGGCGGAGTCGTGACCCCCAGTTGCTCAAACAGAATATCGGCGGGAAGGGATTTGTTTCTCCTTCCTTCCCTCATCACACTTACCAAATTTCGGAACAAAAACCCAAGCCAAGGTGTGTCAACCGTGCCGATGGCTGCGTGGTACCGGGGCCAAGCGGTATCTCTTACGGGAGGCTTCAGGGCTAGCTGGCGAACCCTGTCGTATGCAGCCTTACCCCTGTGTAGGGGGGCTACGCAGGGGCTCGACCCCACTTTTTCCCCCCAGTTCTCCGGTCCAATTGTGGATTCTGATAATAAAAACCTTTCTCCCCCTTGTGGGGAGCGTCAAACGAATTCGAACATTACTGCCAAGTTCTTTTTGATCAAGCGCACCGACCCAAGCATGAATCTGACTAAAGTGTCCCCATTCATAATTAATAAAGCCCTAGTACATCAAATAGGAGAATATCAATCTGTAAAAAAGTTACGCAGCGGCGAACTACTACTCGAAATAAAAGCGCAAAACCAAATTAAACCTTTATTATCCATGAAACAAATAGGCTCATATCTGATCACTGTTACTGAACATTCCAGATTAAATCTTTCTCGGGGAATCATTTCAGAACCTGATCTCCTCTACACCCAGGAGTCGGAAATCTTAGAGGAGATGAAAGACCAGCACGTAAGTGGAGTTAAACGAATTACCATCAGACGCAATGGAGAAATACTACCCACTAAACATGTCATCCTAACGTTTAGTACTCCTGACCTCCCATCACGCGTCAAAGCTGGCTACCTCTCTTGCCCAGTTCGACCATACATTCCAAATCCTCTCCGTTGCTTTAAATGCCAACGCTTCGGTCATTCCAAGCCGTCATGCCGTGGCACAGATACTTGTGCCAGATGCTCTGAGCCCGGCCACGATAGCAATGAATGCACGAAGGAATTTAAATGTGTCAACTGCAAGGGAGATCATCCCTCCTACTCTAAAAAATGCGCTAAATGGCTTCTTGAGAAAGAAATCCAAGTCATAAAGACGACAAAAAATCTATCTTATCCTGAGGCACGAAAAATTGTAGATTCTCGTACTCCTACAACTGGATTTTCCTATGCTGCAGCAGTTAGAAAAGTTTATAAAAGCACTAGCACACAAACAGAGGCACAAACACAAACTAATGCTGATCAAATTTCCAAACTCAAGACTATACAATCTAAAAACGCAAAACCCTCCCCGAAAAAACTTAATGAAAATAAAGAGACACAAATGATAAATATAAAACCTGTTGAAACACCTTTTTCAAATGTAACAAATGCGCAAAATTCAAAAAAATGTACAGAAAAAAAGAAAATTATAAAAGCGCGAGCTAAAATTGGGGCTACCTCTAAGCAGAGGCCTCCAAAAAATTTTAATTTTAAAAAAGAGGACTTCTTGCTAACCAGCAAGCAAGTTACACTCACTAAATCTTCTCATCTCCCCACTCATAACGAAGTGGAGGATGTGGAATTTCAAGATATTCCGTCATTCGAAGATGAAGGATGGACGGATGTCCAAGCCAAATAAGGCGCCCTTCTTTCTTTTGGCCGTTTTTCCTCCTTTTTCTCTCCATGGCCTTGAGCATTCTTTCTTGGAATTGTCAGAGTTACTCGCATAATGTCACGGACGTCAAAGATCTTGTTGAAATTCACCAACCGGCCATTTTCTGTCTGCAAGAGACATTCTTGTCACCTACTGATAGACCGAGGTTGAAAGGTTTTGAAATGTACCGCAAGGACTGCTTGACAGGAGACCGTCGTTGTGGAGGAGTGGCGATGCTAATCTCTAATGATTATGCATCTAGCCAGCTCGATATCAACACGTCCCTCCAGGCAGTAGCTGCGCGTGTTCACCTTCACTCGCTGATCACAGTTTGCTCTATGTATATTCCACCTTCTTACGATTTGAGAAGCGTGGAATTGCAGACATTGATAGATCAACTCCCACCCCCATTTGTCATCTTGGGGGATTTGAAGGGCCACAATCCTCTCTGGGGGAGTCCAGACACAAACAGCAGAGGATTGATAATAGAAAATTTTATTGGTGACAACGATCTATGCATCCTTAACAACGGTGAAAATACATATTTCCATCTACCTACTCACACGTACCATGCCATCGATTTGTCAATATGCTCACCTTCGCTTCTGCCACACTGGGATTTCGAAGTGAAAGTTGGTCTCTACACTAGCGGCCACTTCCCGATCAAGTTAACCTTCACTGGACGCTGCAGCTATAATGAGCAGCAGCAAGACCGTTATCGCCTTGATCGAGCTGATTGGGCAGCATTTACCCAGTTGGCAGAAATAACATCGGAAGTAGTGAGTGATCCTGACATTGATGTAGCAGTAAGCCGAGTAACCGACATTATCTTAAATGCAGCAAAAGTTGCTATACCAAGAACCACAAGAGTTAAGATTAAATATCCTAAACCCTGGTGGAACGCTCTTTGCCAGGAAGCTCATAAGACCCAGAAAAAGGCTTGGAGCAAATTCCGTCGATATCCGACCACAGATAATTTAGTGGCATTCAAAAGAGCTCGTGCTGAAGCTCGGAGGATTCGGCGGAAAAGCCAGCGGGACTCGTGGCAATCGTATGTCAGCACAATCACGACGTCCACTCCATCTAAAACCGTATGGAATAAAATTAAGAAAATCGCTGGAAGTTATAAAACAAGCTGTGCTCCTATTCTAGAGAAAAATGGACAAACAATTTCTGATTTTAAAGAAGTGGCCGACTGCCTGGGGACTCACTTGGCAGAAGTCTCCAGTGCAGATAGTTATAGTCATAAATTTTTAGCTTTTAAATCGCTTAAAGAGCGAAAAACACTTCAGTTTCAATCCAATTCCAATGAAACATACAACGTCGATTTTACCCTCATAGAACTAATTACTGCCTTACAAAAAACTAAAAACACATCGCCAGGTCCTGATGAAATTCACAATTTTATGTTAAAAAATTTAAGCTCATCTTCATTGCATAATATTCTACTCCTTATTAATAGGATTTGGTCTGAACGATCTTTCCCGAAACTCTGGACTGAAGCAATCGTAATTCCTCTACTGAAACCTAATAAGAACCCTACTCAACCTGAAAGTTATCGACCAATAGCCCTAACTAGTTGTTTTTGCAAATTAATGGAGCGTATGGTCAACGCTAGATTAATGTACGTTTTGGAATCGAATTATCTACTATCATCACATCAAAGTGGATTCAGGCGTGGCAGGTGTACCATTGACAACCTGTTACTATTAGAAACATCTATAAGGGAAGCATTTTTGAAAAGAAAACATTTGGTGAGCGTATTCTTCGATATGGAAAAAGCATACGACCGTACCTGGAGATATGGGATTCTTAAAACCATACATGAATATGGATTGCGCGGAAATCTCCCCATTTTTATCTCCAATTTTCTTAAACATCGAACCTTTCGAGTACGTGTCAAATCTGTCCTGTCAGATACCTTTCTCCAAGAAGAAGGTGTACCCCAAGGAAGTGTACTCAGCGTAACTCTCTTTCTAATAGCAATTAATAACTTACACGAACAACTGCCCCCCGCTGTTAAGGGTACTATGTTCGTTGACGATTTTCAGATCTCTTTCTCGTCACCGAACATGAGTATCATTGAAAGACAGCTTCAAATAGCCATCAATAAAGTCTCAAAATGGGCAGAGGAAAATGGCTTTTCTTTCTCAGCACAAAAAACATTCTGCATACATTTCTGCCGAAAAAGGGGCTTTCACCCTGATCCGAACTTACTCATTAATAATCAACCAATTGCTGTAACAGATCAAGGAAAATTCCTTGGAATCACATTTGATAATAAACTCAAATTTATACCGCATATTCAAGAATTAAAAAAGAAATGTACCTTAAAATTAAATATTCTTAAAGTCTTGGCGAACACTTCTTGGGGTGCCGATTCAGAGTCCATGCTAAGAATCTACAGGGCTCTAGTACGCTCAAAACTTGACTATGGATGCCAAATTTATGGCTCAGCTCCCAAAAGCTATCTTAAAGCCCTGGATACAGTGCATAACCACGCCTTACGCATTTCAACCGGAGCTTTCCGAACCTCACCTGTCAATAGTCTATACATATTAGCGCATGAACCATCACTGTATAGTAGAAGACTCAAGCTTTCCCTTAATCTCTATTTTAAAATCAAACAGAATACAAAACATCCTTTGCACTTTTATATTTTTCATCCATCAAATACCGATTTATTTCTACGTCGTCCTTCGTGCACACCAACATTTGGAATCCGAATGCGACAGGCGCTCAATAGTCTACAAATTTTAGACTTAAGTATAAATTACACACCAGAGCTAATTGAACCCTGGACCAAAAATAACTTATCTATCCTTCACGCTTTCGATAAATTTCAAAAGAACACTACAACTGACTCAGTATATCAACAAATCTACTATGAAGTGAAACAACAATATTCAGGGTATCATGAAATTTTTACTGACGGCTCTAAAACTAACGATCATGTCGGCTTTGCGGCAGTAATTAATGGTCAAACCATCGCACAACAGTTAAATAATTCCTGTTCTGTCTTCACAGCTGAAATTAAAGCTATAGCCACATCTTTAGAAACAATAGCAGAATCACATCACAAAAAGTGGATTTTATACACGGACTCAAAGAGTGCATTAGATGCTATCATTAACTGTAACAGCAATAGTCACCCTTTTGTTATACAATCATTCCACCTACATAACAGTCTCAAACGAAACAATTTTGAAATCCTGTTTTGTTGGATACCAGGTCATGTTGGCATCACTGGAAATGAGGCAGCAGACACAGCTGCCAAGGCTGCAAGTTCCTATGTTGAGGATTTCGTACCCTTCGAAGACATAAAAAATTACATTACGGCCTGCCTTAACAATGACTGGCAAATACACTGGGATGGAGAAATACACAATAAATTACACTCCATCCAGCCATCTACAAAAGGCTTCAAATCTATAAGAGTTACAAGAAGGGAACACGTCGGCATTGCACGTCTTCGAATCGGCCATACGAGATTCACGCATAAATATCTTCTTTTCCGCGAACCAGCTCCGGTGTGCAATACATGCAACGTTACTCAGACAGTGTTGCATATTTTGTGTAACTGTCCAAATTTTAACCAATCTCGTTTAAAGTTTTTTAATTGTTTTTATCCAGCTTTGACGGATTTATTGGGGGACGTACCTCACCCTAATTTGTTCCCGTTTCTGAGGGAAATTGGCTTTTTGTGTATGATTTAGTGTTGCTTGTTTTATAGCCCTGCTTTTATGTGTCGTCTTTGTTTCGTTTATTCTGTTACTGGTTTTAAGTGAAATTTTTTAGACATTTTTTACTCTTGACTTGTCCAAAATTTTAAAATTTGTAAATGTGTCTCTTTTATAATTGTTTTTAAAAATTTTAAAAGTTTTATATACATCGTATTTTACTACTTGTGGTTTTAACAAATCTCTATTCTAAACAAAAATATCGTTTGGCGCAGTATAGCCTATGAGGCTCTTGCGCCAAAAAATCTAAACAAACCAACCAACCAACCAGGAAGGTTGAAGAGTACCAGGGATTCATCAGCGTGGGGTCTGTGACACTTACATCGATGCATTATTGCGTCGTATTGCCACCAGGAAATTCATAAAGAAGTTCTGTAAGCTCTGTGTAAGTAATAGTATAAGATGGTGGAGGGGCATCAACATTTCAATTGTTACTGGCCAAATTCAAAGCACGCTGAAGCATTTCTGATGCATTTTCTTTGGCAATTAAAACTTCAAACCTACTCATATTAAAACATGATTTATTCAAATGGATGAATGCATTGCATTTTGAAATAGAAGCATGTAAAACATTGAAAAGCACAAATGCACAGGAATTCTGCAGACACGTGTTTCGGCGTTAAGGGGAACACCTTTCTCAATGAAAAAACGAGAGCTTATGGTTGCAGATTCCCTGTAACGCCGAAACACATGTCTGCAGTATTCCAGTGCATTTGTGCTTTGTTTTACATGCTTTTATGATTTTTTTAGTTGTGCTGCTGCGATGTGTTACGTCTTCTAAAGTAAGAATATTGAGTAAACCTAGCTTCAACCTGTTAAAGCGGGCTTCACCACTAGGATTAGTTAGACCCACTTTTAGCCGGTTAAAGAAAGAAATATCAGGAACTCTTTGGGCTTAAGCTGTAAAGCTGGATTAATCCCCGTTTTAACTGGGTAATGCTAAGTGTATCAGATTAAAAATGCTGGGCAAACCTAGGTGTAAGACTACAAATAGCTAAACTCAGTTTTAGTCGGTTAAAGGAGAAAGCCTTGAAATATAAGGAACTCTTCGAGCTTTAGCCATAAAGCCTGGCTAATCGACGGTTAAAGCGGGGTTTACGATGATACTTTAACCATCACCATATACCAAAATTTAAATCAAAGCAAATATACAGTAGTTCCTACTTCATCAACCAGCGCTCTCTAAGATCAGCTGAGTCAATTTCACTTCCATCTTCACTTTTTCTTTCGCCAAATGCCGGATGCATTAGATCAGAGATACGATCTTTTATCCAATTAAAAAAACCTTTCCTTGCAGGCTTTTCTTCCCCTTCTTCAGCGGATTGAATCCTCAAATGACGTTCAGATTTAGCTTTCTTTCTGTCATGCTCTATCTTAGCCAGTGCTGAAGCCCCTTCTGCCTTATCTCTAACACGTTCCACCATACCACGGATAATATCCATGGGACCATGGTTTACAACAAGGCGTTTGGGATCAGACTTTTGCTTTTCCCCCAAATCATTGACTTCTTCGTTGTTGCTTTCTTGGCTTGAAGTACTGGGACTACTACTTGACTGGGGAGATCTTAGAGCTGAGTATGTCTTATTTTTGTCACTTTTCTTAGTGCTTGAAAATTTCAAAATGTATGGACTTTTGTGGGTTTCCTTCTTGGTATGACCACGGAGGAAAATAATAGACAAAATGATTACAATGATCGCACAACAGAAGGCTAGAAGGATAGCTACTGTAAAAGGATATTTGTTTAACATTTTGAAAAATTCTTCGCACGATCCGTTATGATAGGCTGCAGAGTAATCTCCTTTTCTCCCTACGTAGAACACGCCGTTATCCCAAAATCCATCCTGATTTGCAGTCTCAATATAGTTAGCTACAATTGAGCCATTACGAATTGACCACTGATTCGTTCTATTCGATTGTGTTTGAATACTTTTGAAAAGCGGAGCTATCACATTGTACACCATTTTTAAGTTTTCCGTGTTGTTAAGAGAAAAGTTTTTCGGAAAGGCAAGATCGTTGTCTTGGAGATCGAGTGTTTTCTTTTCAGTTTCAATAATCTTATTACTAACGGCTCCCATGTTCACGGCGGCTTTCTTTTCAACCTTTTTTACACTATTTTGGTAGGTCGTATTTCCCAGTCGAGAATTTCGAGCCAATTTTTCTTGCAAAAAATTTGCCGACTTGTTCACTGTTATCTTTAGGACATTTGATTGCAATTCTGTACTGGGCAATATTGCCCGTTCCGTTGTAGATGAGACAGTCATTGCCATACGCTCAATTCTGAAAGTAAAATTTGTTTCTGGCTGTGCATTTGCTTGAAAATTGAAAGCCATGTTTGCAGAATCCGTGTCAGTGTTAAATGGCGTGATATTAGAAGCGGGAAATGTTCTAAATTCTTCAGGTACGTTATTACCCTTTTCAGAACTCATATTTTCAACAGCATCGGTAGAACTGTCAAAAATGTGGCGTCCTTTTCCTACATTGTTTGGAAGAGTGCGGCTAGAATATGAAGCGGAGGAAGTGAATTCAGTGCTTAGGTTCCCTCTTTTCATTCTGTTCTGTTTTTTATAGAACAGCGGAATATGATTTTCACTTTTTACTTGATGGGGTAGGGCAACTAAGCCTGCTTCACTGATTTCAGCACTTTCTGTACCGTACAAATAACGTGAATTTACAGCTGGAGACCAATTTTTGTATAATTTCCTTTTTCCATGCAGAGTGGGGTCAAAGCCATTTCTTTGGATGAACTTAGCATTAAACCCAGACGCAGTTTGGCTAGGATTACTATATTTTGAAATAGCATTCCTATTCCTAAAATTCAAAGAAGGTTGATGTTCCGACCCCAGAAACTCTTTTCTTGCTTCATCAATGTTCACCATAGTGGAAACAGTCTTTTGTAGATTATCTATTTTCTTTTCTTCGTATTCCATTATGTCTACCGTCTTCGGGGGCTTTTTAGATTTTGGTTGTTTAGTGTCTATGTGATCGGCTACTATTCGAAATATTTTAACTTGCTCATTTTCCGATGGATTATGTATAACTGCATCGGCATAGGAAGTTGGCAACTGAAAAGAGAATTCTGGAGTAAAACATTGTTTTTCATCTAACGGTTTAGTAATTTAAAATGTGTTTGAACAATCATTTCTTACACAGCTCATAAAATTGGTAAATCAGTTGAAAAGTTAAGAAAATCGAACATAGGCTTAACCCTCTCGCTACTATTTTTTTTTTTCTTAAATCAAAATTGCGTATTTTTTGTATGCATACTTCAAATCTACTCATACTTTATATTTGATGTCACAATAACATGGGAAAATGAATCTGATTTAAAATTTTAAACGAAGCACATATGGTCGTTATGATTCTAAAAAGCTTTATAAATACACCCTAACTGTTGTACAATTTTTAGAAAAAGGTACATGGCTCCGGTTTCGTCAAGTGGTATCCAGTGATTCCGTTTCGCGATTTTCGGAATAAAAGTTATGATCCTAGTACTTCGCCGTAAAAAACATCAGTAGGTGATGGCAGCAACAGAGCACGCCAGAGCGGAAAAAGATGACAAGAGGGTAGTCACTGCAGAGACCAGTGCATCAAACAGTCAATGAAACCGGGGAATCCAACCAACTCTGCTGTTGTCGGAAGAAAGGATCTCGTCCAAGCCATTGACGTTGATAAAGTAACAAAAAAAATAAATTCGACATGACAGCGAGAAAGTGACTGCTTCTGGAACGGGGAGAGGCCATGGATCCGAGAAAAAAGGCTGCTGGGAGGGGGAGGGGTTACTACCAACTCTGCTGTTGTCGCAAAAAATGAAACTGTCCGAGCTACAGAAGTAAGATGGCAAAGTGATAAGAACTGAAAGCGGGCAGGAAACTTCTCCAGGATACTGTGAAAAAGGACACTCCAGGATGAATCCCGTGAAGGTCGTACAAAATCAGCTGTTGTGTCGGAAAATGTCAATGCTATTCGTGAACTGATTAAGCAAGATCGTCATGTGACCTATAGCGAGATTGAGGCCTCTCTGGGCATTAGTATGACGAGTGTCAATAGGATTTTACATGTGGGTGAATCTTTGTAAACTCGTCATTTTTCACACGAAATCTGTCCGGGCACGGTTTTTTGAAATATTCGTATAATGGTAATACTATTGCTCAGAAAATTAATCTATTACTTTGGTTTGAAAGAGGGCCAATTGAAGTTTGTATTTTTCTGATAAATCATGATAGGGGGTAAGTCTCCCGCCTCGTATAACTAGGCAGGGGACTGTGGCAGGTGACTGTTTTTGCTCTTTGTTGCGTAATATATCTGCAAAACTATTGGAACATAATTAGTTACGAGACTACCTATAAATTTAAGCACAACTCGTGGACATAACTAATATGTTTTATAATTAAATTAATTGACATTAATAAAATCACTTCCCAGAGGAATGTTTTCGCAACGACCCTGATGCATACTTTCATCACAAATGTGGCTCTCAAACTAAGCAAAGTAGCGTTTCAACACCGTTCTCGGTGATTTCGGCAAAATCACACTCATTACTTTAAACTTCATGCCAAAAAGAATTTGCAAAAGTTAGGGTCACCCGGGGCAATTCCTGGTCAGCAAGTTTCTGGAGTAATTCCTGGTCACAGTCCTTTTTATGTCTTAATAATCTTTCAGCAAAATGAAAAAAATCACAGAGGTACTCTGAACTATCTTCATTGTAATTCATTACTTAATTATGAGTTGACTGTGTATTTAGTTTGAAAAAAAAATCTTTTTAAAATCGCTTGTTAAATTTCGTAAAACAAGATTGGCCTTAGTTTTGATACATTTTTACAAAGATCGTGATCAAACTCAAACTTCTGAATATTTTTCTTTTTTCTCTTTTTGGTTGAATTAGGTACTATGTCAGTTACTGAAAAATAGTTTTGGATTTACCATTATTGTTTTGAATAATTTGCAGGAAGGCTCCAAATAATGCCCCTGGTTACTGGGGTAATTCTTGGTCAGTGGGGTAATTCCTGGTCAGTCCTTTTTTTAAAGATTTATGAATTATTATTTTGCCTATTATTGACATATGTCATTGATTTAAACTATAAGTAACTCTGTGAGCCTTAACTGCAACCGCAATGTAACATTCTTATCTGTTAATGATAAGTATACAATATACTGAATTTTTCTTTGTTAAATTTCATCCAATTATTTTATAAGTTTTAATAATTATTCTTAATTATACTAAGAAAAATGCTTAATTGTAACTGCATTGTACTATTCACTTAACTGTTCACCTTAACCTGTTCATAACAGACAGAAGCATGTGCTCAGTGTGTATGGTGCATGTGCACCATATTTTTTATGGACCTATTTATTTGGTAGGTGAAGATGCATTCACAACAGATATAAAAGCTGTAGCCATTGCATACAAAGTATACAAAAAGTATTTTGTCTAAGTTTTATTAAGTAAAGATATTATGTTGAAAAAAATTGCATTCTTCCTTAAAAAAACTAAATACAGTGTTTAATTAGCTATGTATATAAATAAATTCTTTATCTAATTTGTTTAATAACTTGTATTAATAATATGCTTACAAAATGTATGTATTTGCATCAATCATGTGAGTGACCAATAATTGCCCCTTAAGTGGCCAAGAATTACCCCATCTTGGGGTAATTCCTGGTCACTAATTAACGACAATTATTCAAGTTCATAGCATGAATATTTTATTTGATGGACATCCCAATGTGCTTCCTCCATACCAAAATTTGTAACTCTAACTTAGATAGATTTTGTGATAATTGGATGTCAATGCCTTTTGACCAGGAATTACCCCAGGTCACCCTATAGATTTTTCGTATTACAGCTTTGAATTTGTTGCAAGGGACTGTTTGAAAAAACTCTGGACAGAATTTACATGGCAATTTTAAGTTTTAGAAATACGTAATTATACTTTATTTCATAAGAAAAATATAGCTTCACTAGCGGTACCCGCACGGCTTTGCCCGTGGTATAAAATTAAAAGTTCTTTTGTAAAATAATTGATATAGCAGCTCTATTTTAGTTTTATTCAACTAATTCCTTCAAAGTGATATAAAGATCTGATATGAACCCCACACTACTTAATTTTACGTGTAAATTTCTCAGTAGATGCCTTAAGTGCTAAAATAGTGCTTGGAGTGAGCAAGATAACAATTCAAACATTTGTATCCCTAGTTTGCTACGAAACAATGCAAAAAAATGTTTCACAATGATTAATCTCCTAAATATCGTCGATTTTTACATCATTCAGTGGATTTTTCGCAAAACATCGCCAACAGCGCCAAATTGAACCTAAATCAAAAAAAAAAAAAATTTTTTTGCCAAATTGGCTTCCAATACTTGGCGATCAAAAGCTTGGCGATATATCGCCAAGTGGTCGCGCCAATTCATATCACTTTTGTTCACCAATTCATATCACCTTGCATTGAAAACACTGATTTACCCGATAAATGGGGTAAAACACCCCCTTGGAACATTCGAATGCAACTCCAAGGGAGATGCACAAAAATAAGCCGAAAGAGAAAATAAGAACAATTTTGTTGATAACAGAAATCTTTTAAAGTTTAAAAGAAGAAAGTTTTTTTTCCTAGCTTAAAAAACAAAACAATACATTTTCTGAAATGAAACACTTTAAAAAGAACGATGCAATATCGCAATTGATACGATATTTGGTTAATCTGTGCTTTAGGTACCCTTTTCTCGCTAAATGGGCGATAGGCGCGCCAAGCGTGGTAACCCTAGCTATTTTGTGTAGTTGACTTTTAGAAAACGCGCCAAGCAGGGGCCCAAAGCATCTTCTCCGGGAAAAAGACAGGGTTGCCAGAGAAATGGAACAAAAAAATACTACGCCTCCTCTAAAAAAATTTTACAAATTCTACTGTTTCCAAACGTTGCCAAAATCAATGTTGCTGAAATGCAAAATCTATGAAAATGAAAAAAAAAAATCCGCCAAATCTTTTAATTAAGTCATTAGTATATTGGAAACAGGGTTGCCAGAAAAATACTACGCTCCTTATTTGGGCCGAAAAAATACTACCGTAGAATCAAAAATACTACTTCTGGCAACCCTGGAAAAAGAACGAAACAAAAATAAGTAGGAACACGTAACCATAGTAACAGCATGAAAAGTTGATTTCCGTTGATAAAATAATTCATTTTATCTCTCTTTTCAAACAAATTTTATTCTAGAGCTCAACCATTTTAGAATCGTTTGGCTTGCTTTACTGAAGGTAAGCCTTGAATTCCGGGATTCTAAAAACAATTGCTACAGCTCTCCTGAGGATCGTAGAAACTTCGAAAAAACTTCTTTTTGTGCAGAAAATTTTAAGCTTTCGAATGACATAAGACTTGAAAATGTGTATGAAATATTTCTTCCCTATTTTATCGAATTTCCGCTAAGAATTCGAATAGAAAAAGAACGAAATGGAATTTTCGAAAAATCGCTTCGAGGTGCAAAACTACATGCTACAAACTAATTTTGTGCCATTTGGCATGAAAATCGTCCGAACGGTTTTGGCGCTACGCGCGTTACAGACAGAAAGAAAGACAGACAGACCCACCTTCAGCTTTATTATTAGTAGAGATATTTCTATTTTTAGATATTAATTGCCAAATTTATGTAGTGTTAATAGGTTTTTTGAAATACTATCTTTAACAGTTAGACTATGGGATTGGGACAGCCAGGGGACTGTGTTTTTGGCGCTTAGATAATTTCTAGAAAAAAAATTAAATTGTTATCACTCCAAATACAATTGGGCCACAAAGCATTAATGCTTCACTTGTGTTAAGAGCGATAATTACTTTAAAACACTTTATTATTTTTAAAATAATCAGTCTGGACAGCCAATTACCAATTTACAGAGAATCGCCCATAGAAATGAGTCCATACTCTGATTTTACAGCGAAAAATAAGTGAAATAATAGTAAATCAAACCAGAATTCTGCCAATAATGTCACTCCCCTGGAAACGCATTTTCCCTGGTATCGATAAACCCCCAAAAGTTGAAATTTCGTCTGGCCCTTACAACTACAATCATAAAAATAATGGGTACTAGTGACATAATGAGTGTGAAATTAAATGGATTATTTTTTCTTTGGGGACACAAAAAACGCACTGACCGTAGAATCACCCGTATAACATCTGCACAGGGGACGAATCTTGGATCTATGCATATGAGCCCGAAACAAAGCAGCAATCGACTGTTTGGGTCTTCCGAGACGAACCAAATCCAACCAAAGTTATTCGTGGAAGGAGCACATCAAAGCAAATGGTTGCTTGTTTCTTCGGAATTACCGGTCATACCACAACAGTGGTGTTGGAAAATGGCAAAACAGTCAATTCTGAATGGTACACTACCCTTTGTTTGCCAAAAGTCATCGGAGAAATCTGTAAAAAGCACAGGACATGGCGAATCATCCTGCATCACAATAATTCGAGCTCACATCGGTCGGCTCAAACAGAAGAGTTTTTGACTGGCCAAAACATCGAATTGATGGGTCATCCGCGATACAGCCCTGATTTGGCACCAAATGACTTTTTTCTGTTCCCGTACATCAAGAATAAATTAAGAGGTCAACGGTTCTCTGGCGTCACTCCCCTGGCAGTTTTGATCCAAAAAAGGGTAAATATGCATTAAAATTGTGTTATAAGCATAATTAATTTCATTTTTAATCTTAATTGCCTCTGTGAAAGCAATTTGAATGAACGTAAATAATGTGGGTAGTATTTTTATTTGGGATCTGCGGTGCGACTTGGATGCAGCATGTCGTGTTTTCAAGGTTGATTTTTTTATTTTATTACAACGCGAAATCTTTTTTTTTTTTTTGAATACAGGTCTTATAGAAATGAGTCCATACTATGATTTTACACTGAAAAATAAGTGAAATAATCGTGAATCAAAACAGAATTCTGCCAATAGTGTCACTCCCCTGGCAACGCTATTTCCCCTGGTATCGTTAAACCCCCCAAAAATTGAAATTTCGTCTGGCCTTTACCACTACAATCATAAAAATAGCGGCTACTAGTGACATAATGAGTGTGAAATTAAACAAATTATTTTTTCTTTGGGGACACAAAAAACGCATTGACCGTAGAATCACCCATATAGATATCATTACAAGATATTGTAAAACATGGGGGAAATAAATACTTAAAACCCGTAATTACGCAAAAACAGTGAAAGAGGAGAAAATTTTGATTGGATGCTTGAAATTAACGTCAAATATTACCCAAGAAACACTATAAATGTCTCATTTAACAAAATCTTTGTTTACCAGTGTTATTTTTGCAAGTGTGGGAGGCAACTTTTTCAATCTTATATTCAATACATCCTAACGCTCATTCGGTAAATTCCACTCATTATTTAACATAGAATCAGCTTTTAAATATGTTGCATAGAATAAAAGCTACTGGAAAGGAGAATTCTCGAAAGTTTATCTAGTACAACTATGAAAATGCTCGTTTCAGAACACAACCCAAGTCTTACTTTTTTCACCTCTGAAGTCCGAATTCTGAAATCATCTTTTTCGGGAGCAAAATTGGCGGACGATATATGAGGCAGACACATTAATAAAATATAAAGCGTTGCTGAATTAATTGGTTTCATTTTGTAGTCCTTGGTCTGAATGATAGAATTAGTGTGAAATAAGGCTACTTGTACAGGAGGGGGAAATGAAATAACTTTTCAAGTTGACTATCATTGTTATAATACGAACCAACAATTGCATTACGTAGATTATTCGGAAACAACGAGATGTAAAACAAAATACAGTATTGTTGAAACTAAGCTAAAACCGAAAACTTGGTAACAATGATAATATGTAGGAGAGAGCGGGGCGCAGTGGAACAGCTTACATTTCTTTATATAGGCGATTCTCTGTAAACTCGTCATTTTAAATAAGTTTTTTTGAAATGTTTGTGTAATTATAATACTACTGCTCTGGAAACGAATCTATTACTGGGTTTCGAAAGAGGGCCAATTAAAGTTTGTTTTTCAGATAAATGATTAAGGGTCCCATTGCCTAGTATAACTAAGCAGGGGACTGTATTTGCACGTTGTTGTGCAATATCTGCAAAATGATTGGAACATAATTAGTTATGAAACTACTTATAAATTTAGGCACAAATCGTAGACATAACTAATTAACATTTAAAAAAATCACTTCCCGAGGACTGCTTTCGCAATGACCCAGATGCATGCTTTCATCACAAATGTGGCTCTGAAACTAAACAAAGTGGCGTTTCAACACCGTTCTCAGCAAATTCACACTGATTACGTTAAACTTCATGCCAAAAAACATTTGCAAGAGTAAAAGATTTACTCTTGCAAAAACATCCCCAGCAGTAAGTGAACAGTCATGCTTCACACAGCCTTCACCCGGTTGTTAGACAGCATTGACTAGGGAGATATGTTCCCCTACTGTAATTTTCAAACACTCTCACCAAAGAATACACGCACCTTGCTTTAGTACAGATTGAACGGACTTCAACACTACAATGTGTTTAAAAACTATATTTTTGTTTTGTACTACTGAATTTTTGTTTTTACTTTCCAGTTGCACTAAAAATTAAATGCAAGTGTTGACCGAACTCGAATTAAATATGTAAGGTCATTTCTTTCGAATGTTAATTGTTTTTTTTTTTTTTTTTTTTTTTTTTTTTTTGCGCAAGAGTATTAATAGTAACAACCAAGTTTCAAACTTGTGGTTAGCCTTTCAAATGACTCCCCCCCCCCCCCCTGTCTTTATAGACAGCTGAGCTAGAATTTCATGTAAAATATTTTCCCTTACCGTAGTGTTCTTCCATGAGTCAATGTATTGTCTTTTATTTATTTATTTATTATTTTTTTCTTTTTCAGATTTCACAATATCTGCTGAGAGTAGCAAAAACTTTAGCGTCTTCTCGTCCTCATACCATCAACTCCGGCACACAATCTGAAGAGGACGCACATGAAAAAGGTGGAGGCTTCTTTCATTCAAAAGTTAACCCTGATATTCCAAAGATCATCTAAGTATGCACGAGAATGAGGTTGTTACGGAAACGTCTGTTTCCCAAATCACTCCAAAATAAACATTTCACCCGTCTGTACTATCAGGAATATCATTGAAATAGTTTAATAGAAAATGAAAATAGAATTTAACGCTATAGATCCATAATGTGTTTCGTTACATGTAACCTCAATTCAACCCCTAAGTTTCATTAAGGATCCTTCGATCTGTTTCATTGCTACGGGTCAATCCATGTGAGATCATACAGCCATGTTGCTCACTATTTTTGATTTTTAAAACTTTTTGCCTGTTAATTAACTGTTATATTGGGAGCATGAAACAATGGTTTAAAAAATTTTAAACCTTCAGAATTTTTTTTGGCAAGCACTTTTCAGTAGCTGCGGAAGCGACTTTTCATGAAAAGAGTACTTTTTGAGGATGCTTATAACTTTTTTATTTATAAATATATCAAAATGATTTAAAAACCACTTGATTGAGCAAAAAATGATCTAAATTTCTATATCAGTAATTTTTCTGATAATTAGTAACAAATTTGTGTAAAATTAGCTTAAAACTAAGATTTTTTGTGTGAAATTTTACATTTTTGGCATAAAAATATTAGTAGAAGGAATTAAGACTCACCCTTACTTTTTTTCCCTTGAATAGATATCTCATAGGACTATTCCCAGAAGTAGTGTGAAACATTTGAAGACAGTCCCTTTTTTTATATAATTTGTCAAAGTTGGCATTTTGGAGAAAAAATGGTAACTTTGAGATTTAATATCTGAAAAGGGACTGAATGAAAATCTACAAAAATTTAACTGGATAACCTTCTTATAGTAGTAAATATGCAGCAAAAATGTTATGAGTGATATCGTTCTAGTTTTAGAGATATGAAGCCTCAAAGTTGGCTGAAAAATCTCATTTATTTTGACGCCAAAAAATCATCACATAATGCAAAATTAATTATTTTCATAATATTAGATGAGTTTTTTGTGGTATAAACTAACCCTTTTACCAAAACATATAATATTTAAATTTATTTTCCATTTACAGAAAGAAATAATTTAGATATCATGCTTTTATATATGCTTTTTTTCTATGTGTTAGTCATAAAAACATGATTTTCCACTTTAAAGCTGGGCTTTCACGGTCTTTATGCATCTAGTAAGCAAAGAACAATTATAGTTTTAATCTAACCTACAACTCTTCATTCATTTTTAAAAGTTTAAAGCGTTAAAACCCCCCTACAGCACCAAAAAGTCGCTCAAAATCCGAATTTAAGCTCTAGATCCTGCCATTTTCCGTGAAACTGCGTCTGTATATAACAGCAGAAAATGGCGGACGTATTTTCGCGGAAAAGGGTAGGATCTGGAGCAGTGTTTCCCAACTTTTTCAAGCTCACCACCCTCTTCAAGATGCTGACTGACACCTATCGCCCCCCCCCCTTTTTTTTTCTTCCTCGAAAAAACCATAATTTGGAGCAAGTGAACAGCTATAATATTAAAAATATAAGTACCGAACTTTAATTTGAAGTAAAATGTACGCAATAAAGATATTATGACTAATCACTTTTAAACTAGAAATATTAATTAATAATTAAAATACCTATTTTTTTTCTTTCACAAAGCGAACTGATATAATCATTTGAAGGGGAACATTTAACTAAGATCATTGACATACTTATCAAAATACAGAAGTGCATTTTTTCAAGAAATTATTTTCTTTTCTACGCTGGAATCTGGGTAATTAAAATCATTGAAACTAAAAATTGGAAGGAAAATAAATTGAAAATCTGAAAATTCATAAAATTGACAATGAATGATAAAATACTCCCTAAGGTTAATCCGAGGTGCAAAGAGGAAGCGCTTGAACTTCAATTTGTTTCTTTCTTAACGTGTAATTAATTGTCTGAAGCCTGAACAAGAGGTTTCGTACATGTTTACAATTTCGGTTTTCGTTACCCTTTTTTTACTGCTATTTTCTCTTCTAAATACCCATTCCCCCCCCCCCCTATACTTAAGAATTTACCAATCCTTCAGGTACTTATATTTTTAATATTATAGCTGTTCACTTGCTCCAAATTATGGTTTTTTCGAGGAAGAAAAAAGAGGGGGGGGGGGCGATAGGTGTCAGTCAGCATCTTGAAGGGGGTGATGAGCTTGAAAAGGTTGGGAAACACTGCTCTAGATCCTACCCTTTTCAGCGAAAATACGTCCGCCATTTTCTGCTGTTATACAGACGCAGTCTCACGGAAAATGGCAGGATCTAGAGCTTAAATTCGGATTTTGAGCGACTTTTTGGTGCTGTAGGGGGGTTTTAACGCTTTAAACTTTTAAAAATGAATGAAGAGTTGCAGGTTAGATTAAAACTATAATTGTTCTTTGCTTACTAGATGCATAAAGACCGTGAAAGCCCAGCTTTAAAGTGGAAAATCATGTTTTTATGACTAACACGTAGAAAAAAGCATATATAAAAGCATAATATCTAAATTATTTCTTTCTGCAAATGGAAAATAAATTTAAATATTATATGTTTTGGTTGGTTGGTTGGTTGTATGGAGTTTACTGGCGCAAGAGCCTTATTAGGCTATGCTGCGCCAAACGATGATATTGCTTAAAAATAAAATTATGTTAAAATCAGAGTTTCTAAAAAATTTAAAACATTTCTAAAATAAACATATATATACGAAGTTTAAAATTCTAAAATCAGAGACACCACTGAACGAGACAAAAATAAGGGCTAAGAAAAAGGGCTATATCAGACAAATAAAGCCTATTTCTTGCAGAAAGTTGAACAAATTAGGGTGGAGTGCGTCCCCTAGCAGCTCCTTTAAAGATGGATTAAAAGTGTTAAAATATTTATGACGAATGTGATTAAAATTAGGGCAGTTACTAAGAATGTGTAACACTGTCTGTGTGATATTACATGTTCGGCATAGTGGAGCTGGTTCACGGCACAGGAGATGTTTATGGGTGAACCTAGTGTGACCAATGCGGAGTCGGGATACTATAACTTGTTGTCTCCTGGTAAGCTGCAATGACCTGAAACCTTTCGTCGAGGGCTGGATAGAATGTAGTTTATTTTGAACTTCTGTATTCCAGGCCTGTTGCCAGTGTGTGTTAAGACATTCATGAATGGCGTTTTTAATATCATCGAAAGGAACAGTATCATTGGCCTGGATATTTGCAGCTTTGGCAGCTATATCCGCTGCCTCATTGCCCGCTATGCCAACGTGACCAGGAATCCAACAAAAGTAAACTTGAAAATTATTTTGCAAAAGACTTTTATATAAATGATAGGACTGAATGACTATAGGATGGCTACTATTGTTGCAGTGTGTGATGGCCTCCACTGAACTCTTAGAGTCAGTGTATATGATCCACTTCTTGTGGATAGATTGGGCTATTGATTGCAAGGATGTGTATATAGCTTTTATTTCTGAGGTAAATACTGAACAAGATGAATTTAGTTTTCCTGCGTTTGTTTGACCGTCAATTATTGTAGCAAAACCTACGTGATCACTTGCTTTTGATCCATCTGTGAAAATTTCTTTATATTCTGAATAACTTTTTCTTAGATCCTGAAAGATTTGGTAATATACCGTGTTGGCAGTATTTTCTTTGGAGAATTTATCAAGGTCTTTGATTGTCAAAATATTTACTTCACACCATGGTTCAAGTAATTCTAGTGTGTTCATAGTATTAAAATCTGATAGCTGCAAATCAGACAGCACCCGACGCATCCGGATTCCAAATGTTGGGGTCACAGACGGCCGGTGTAGAAATAAGAAGACATTAGATGGATGGAAGATATTTCGGTGCAAAGGGTGGTTCGTATAAGGTTTTAGTTTGAAGTAAAAATTTAAAGAAAGTTTGAGACGTCGATTGTTTAGCGAAGGTTCACGTGCAAGAATATGTAGACTGTCTATAGGCGAAGTTCTGAAGGCCCCTGTACAGATGCGTAGAGCTAGATTATGTATTGGATCCAGGATCTTGAGATAGCTTTTAGCAGCAGAGCTGTAAACTTGGCATCCATAATCAATTTTCGAGCGTATCAGAGAACGATAGATTTTTAAAAGTGATTCTGTATCTGCACCCCAGGAAGTGTTTGCTAAAACTTTAAGAATATTTAATTTTAAATAACATTTTTTCTTTAACTCCTGAATGTGCGGCAAAAATTTAAGTTTATTGTCCAGTGTGAGCCCAAGGAATTTTCCTTGATCTTTTACAAAAATTGGTTGATTATTGTAGAATAGGGCTGGGTCTGGATGAAGACCTCTTTTACGGCAGAAATGTATACAGAAAGTTTTTTGTGGGGAGAAGGAAAAGCCATTTTCCTCCGCCCATTGCGACACTCTATTTATTGCAATTTGCAGCTGGCGCTCGATGATACTCATGCACGTTGACGAAAAAGAGATTTGAAAATCATCAACGAACATGGTACCTTTAACAGCTGGAGGCAGCTGATCAATCAAGCTATTAATTGCTATTATGAAAAGAGTTACGCTCAACACACTTCCCTGGGGTACACCCTCTTCTTGAATAAAGGTATCTGACAGGATAGACTTGACTCGTACTCTAAAAGTTCGATGTTTAAGAAAATTGGAGATAAAGATAGGTAGGTTACCTCGCAACCCATACTCGTGAAGGGTTTTGAGGATCCCATATCTCCAGGTACGGTCATATGCCTTTTCCATGTCAAAGAAAACGCTCACGAAATGTTTCCGTTTAAGGAAAGCTTCTCTAATTGATGTTTCCAGAAGCAGTAAGTTGTCAATTGTGCTCCTGCCGCGCCTGAATCCACTTTGATAGGAGGATAGTAGTTGTTTTGATTCCAGGATGAAAATTAATCGGGAGTTAATCATCCGCTCCATCAATTTACAGAGGCAACTTGTAAGCGCTATAGGCCTATAGCTTTCGGGCTGGTCACGTGGTTTATTTGGTTTTAGTATGGGTATTATTGTTGCTTGAGTCCAGATTTTTGGAAAACGGTTTTCAGTCCAAATTCTATTAAAAAGTTGCAATATTTTTAACAGAGAGGTCTTGCTCAAATTTTTCAACATGCTATTATGTATTTCGTCAGGTCCAGGTGAAGTATTATGGGTTTTATCCAAAGCCAGAACAAGTTCTTTAAAAGTAAAATTAATGTTATATGACTCTAAAATATTTGAATTAAAATTAAGTATTTTTCTCTCCTTAAAGGATTTTAAAATTAAAAATTTTGATTTATAATTGCTTGTCTTGGAGACTTCTGACAAATGAGTCCCCAAACAGTTGGCCACTTCTTTGTGATCAGATATTGCTTGTCCGTTTTTTTCCAGAATAGGAGCACACGTTGTATTGTAACTGCCAGCGATTTTCTTAATTTTATTCCATACGGTTTTAGATGGAGTGGACGTCGTGATCGTGCTGACATACGATTGCCACGAGTCCCGCTGGCTCTTCCGCCGAATCCTCCGAGCTTCAGCACGCGATCTTTTAAGTGCCACTAAATTAACTGTGGTCGGATATCGACGGAATTTGCTCCAAGCCTTTTTCTGGGTCTTATGAGCTTCCTGACAAAGAGTATTCCACCAGGGTTTAGGATACTTTATCTTAACTCTAGTGGTTCTCGGTATAGCAGCGTTCGCTGCTCGCAGGATTATGTCTGTTACTCGGCTTACCGCTTCATCGATGTCAGTATCTATCACAGCTTCTGATGGGATTTCTGCCAACTGGGTATATGTTGCCCAATCAGCTCGATCAAGGCGGTAACGGGCTTGCTGCTGCGGTTGATTGCTGCAGCGTCCAGTAAAGGTTAACTTGATAGGAAAGTGGCCACTACTGTAGAGTCCACTTTCAACATAGAAATCCCACAGTGGCAGAATAGAAGGTGAGCATACTGCAAGATCGATGGCATGGTAAGTCTGCGTAGGAAGATGGAAATACGTATTGTCACCATTGTTAAGAACGCATAGATCGTTGTCGCTTATAAAATTTTCGATTATCAATCCTCTACTGTTGGTGTCTGGACTCCCCCAGAGAGGATTGTGGCCATTAAAATCCCCCAAGATGACAAATGGGGGAGGAATTTGATCGATCAATGTCTGCAATTCCACGCTTCTCAAGTCATAAGAAGGTGGAATATACACCGAACAGACTGTGACTAGCGAGTGAAGGTGAACACGCGCAGCTACTGCTTGTAGGGACGTGTTGACACTGAGCTGGCTAGATGCGTAATCAGTGGAGATTAGCATCGCCACTCCTCCACAACGACGGTCTCCTGTCAGGCAGTCCTTGCGGTATATTTCAAAACCTTTCAGTCTCGGTCTGTCTGTAGAGGACAAGAATGTTTCTTGCAGACAGAATATGGCCGGTTGGTGCGTTTCTACAAGATCTTTGACGTCCGTGACATTATGCGAGTAACTCTGACAATTCCAAGAAAGAATGCTCAGGACCATAATGAGAAAAAAGAGGAAAAACGGCCAAAAGAAAACGGAACTCATTACGCAGAGGGGTCCAACCACCCTTCATCGTCGGATGGCGGAAGTTCTTGAAACTCTACGTCTTTAACTTCCTTATGAGAGGGAACAATTTCCTCAAGAAAAGATTTCGTGAGCTTAGTTTGCTTGCTAGAGCGCAAGAAGTCCTCTTTTTTAAAACCAAAAAATTTTGGTGGTCTCTGTTTAGAGGAAACCCCAATTTTTGCTCGTGATTGTATCATTTTCTTTTTTTCGGCAGCTTTTTTAGAATTTTGCGTATTTTTGTTTATAGTAATTACTCTATTAGGCGCGTTAACGATAGGTTTTTCTATTGGTGGTTTATTGTTGGTAGTTTTATTTTGCGAAGAATTTGAACTGTTAGTTTGAATATTTCGTTTAGGTGAGATAACTGGCTTAATAGTGTTTATTTGAGTATCTGTTTGGGTGCTTGAAGTTTTAAGTATCTTTTTTACAGCAGCAGCATAAGAAATTCCTGCGGTAGGGGTACGGGAATCTACTATTTTCCTTGCTTCAGGATATGATATTTTTTGGGTCGTTTTTATAACCTGTATTTCTTTTTCTAGTAACCATTTGGAACATTTTCTCGAATAAGAAGGATGATCTCCCTTGCAGTTGACACATTTGAAGTCTTTCGTGCACTGTACACTATCATGGCCAGGTTCGGCACATCTGGCACATGTGTCGGAACCACGACACGAAATCTTAGAATGTCCAAACCGCTGGCACTTAAAGCACCGGAGCGGGTTTGGAATAAACGGTCTTACTGGACAAGAGAGATAGCCAGCTTTAACGCGCGTTGGGAGCTCAGGTGTACTAAACGTCAAAATGACGTGTTTAGTAGGCGCGATCTCACCATTGCGTTTGATAGTGATCCTTCTCACTCCGGTTACGAGTTGGTCTTCCAGATTTTCTAGTATTTCATTTTCGGAAGTGTATAAAAGGTCCAGTTCCGATATTATTCCCCTTGAAAAGTTGAGCGTTGTGTGGGCTGTTACTGAACATAAGTATGATTCAATTTGTTTAAGTGATAATATTGATTTGATTTGTTTGGGATTTTTAATTTCAATAAGTAGTTCGCCATTTCTTAGTTTTTTAACGGATTCGAATTCGCCTATATGGTGTAACAGAGCTTTATTTATTATGAAAGGAGATACTTTTGAGAAGTCTAAGTTATCATTTCTTTTGATGATAAAAAACTTTGCAGTGTTTGAAGAGTAATCCATCTGACGCTCCCCACGTGGGGGAGAAGAGTTTTTATTTTTAGAATCCACAATTGGACCGGAGAACTGGGGGGAAAAAGTGGGGTCGAGCCCCTGCGTAGCCCCCCTACACAGGGGTAAGGCTGCATACGACAGGGTTCGCCAGCTAGCCCTGAAGCCTCCCGTATGAGATACCGCTTGGCCCCGGTACCACTCAGCCATCGGCACGGTCGCCACACCTTGGCTTGGGCTTGTTCCGAAATTTGGTAAGTGTGATGAGGGAAGGAGGGAGAAAAAATCCCTACCCGCCGAACTTCGGTTTGAGCAACTGGGGGTCACTACTCCGCCAAGAGCTCGCCCCGAACACACCACACCGCAAGCCCCCCCCCACCACGGCAAGGTAAACGGACAACGGGGGGGTATATGTTTTGGTAAAAGGGTTAGTTTATACCACAAAAAACTCATCTAATATTATGAAAATAATTAATTTTGCATTATGTGATGATTTTTTGGCGTCAAAATAAATGAGATTTTTCAGCCAACTTTGAGGCTTCATATCTCTAAAACTAGAACGATATCACTCATAACATTTTTGCTGCATATTTACTACTGTAAGAAGGTTATCCAGTTAAATTTTTGTAGATTTTCATTCAGTCCCTTTTCAGATATTAAATCTCAAAGTTACCATTTTTTCTCCAAAATGCCAACTTTGACAAATTATATAAAAAAAAGGACTGTCTTCAAATGTTTCACACTACTTCTGGGAATAGTCCTATGAGATATCTATTCAAGGGGAAAAAAGTAAGGGTGAGTCTTAATTCCTTCTACTAATATTTTTATGCCAAAAATGTAAAATTTCACACAAAAAATCTTATTTTTAAGCTAATTTTACACAAATTTGAAACTAATTATCAGAAAAATAACTGATATAGAAATTTAGATCATTTTTTGCTCAATCAAGTGGTTTTTAAATCATTTTGATATATTTATAAATAAAAAAGTTATAAGCATCCTCAAAAAGTACTCTTTTCATGAAAAGTCGCTTCCGCAGCTACTGAAAAGTGCTTGCCAAAAAAAATTCTGAAGGTTTAAAATTTTTTAAACCATTGTTTCATGCTCCCAATATAACAGTTAATTAACAGGCAAAAAGTTTTAAAAATCAAAAATAGTGAGCAACATGGCTGTATGATCTCACATGGATTGACCCCTACCTGAGTGAATATATGTGAAACAAGGGAGGTTTGACCCTCCCTCTCTTTTATATTTAAACATTTGACTGATGAGCATCATACCATAGCAGGGTAGCAAGTAGAACATTCTAGTTTTTAGCGATTTTGAAGTAGAATCAAGGAGCAATCGTATTCGATGTCTCCGTTAGGCATTTTTTTTTACTTTTTCTTGTTGCAAGTTCATCTCTCTTGCGCTATTCGTTACCAACACAAACAAAATGTAATTAAAATTATTTGCACTAATAAAAAAAAAACCATGACTGCACACTTATTTTTTAAATTCACTTTTTATATTTAGTATGTGTTTTCTGATTGTTTTGCTAAAATGGACATTAAGGAAAGTTTGACACAGGTCAAATCTCCTCATTTAGTATTATTTGATGGCATAACGATTTGTAAGCTGTGTGCAACATTTAATTTGTTTTAAAAAGCCAAAATTTTAATTCAAATGAAATACGTTTTTTTGTTTTTAACTTGGTATTGCTCCTCCAATATTCATTTGAAGCACTATCAATGCATTATTCTCATCTAACTAAACTCAACTGGAACATCCAATGGCATACATAGCGTGCCCACGGCGCTGGGGGGGGGGGGGGGGGCGCACGTGGTTTGAGAGCGTTCAATCCAGAAAAAAGCACTATGGGTATTGCGGGGAAGCGCACCTTAGTCTATGTACGAAACTGCTCTTATCCTTTGTTAGCAAAAACTTAAGATACTCAACCAATCTTTACTTCCTCAATTACTTGCGAAATTTATTTTATTTCATAAAAATTAATGAAACATTTAAAAAAGGCAAATGTGATAGAAAGTTTACCAAATCAAGAATTTTTAGACACCCTTTTAAAATACATGTCATTAATGTCCCTCCCTAAGTGATCCGTAGAGGTATAGAAGGATTTGCATTGAAAAGGAAATTTGACGCTAGCATTTCTAACAATCATAACTTCTGCTTATTCAAATTAAATTTAGATAAAAATTATTGTATATCCTGACCTTTAATTTTTGCCAGCACCTTGTAATAGTGTCTAATTAGACATTAAATTACTTTTTTTTTTCCAATTTTGAATCTGTGGGTAATACCTCCCTTACAATGGATGAAATCTATCTCAAGTAGGGAGGTTTGACCCGGTTTGTACTCTTGAAAAAACAAGAGAACAAGAAAAACTATTAGTGTAAAACGTTGTTAGACATCATAAGGAAACAAATAATGTCAGTTTGGAAATTTTCTAGCAGTTAGAAATAATAGAAAAATGTATTTGTAAAAAGTGTGTCAACCCTCCCTAGTTTCCCCTACACCATTGAACATTATATTAGGACGGCTTGGATGTCTGATGAAAGACTCAATTAAAGTGGTCTACCAGCAAACCTAGGACTAAATGAATTTACAGAGCAGGGTAGAGATCTAAAAAAAATCAGATCGTGGATGTGACGAACGTCACCCTGCAGCGGAAGGGGGGTTATCAAAGCCCCCTCGGAAGCCTGAGACACCAAAGTGGACATACGAGGGCGGCTTCGACCCAGCAGGTTTTACTTGATAGAGTTCTAAACCCGATGGATGAAGAATTCAGGGAGTTGGTCAACGGATGCTTTGCAAGTAAAATTTTGAGAAGCAACATACGTATTTTATGCTTATACTTGAAGAAAGCTCATGATTTTTCTCCAGCTGGTGTTTATACAGCTTCACCACCTCAAGGTCACCTCGGATAAAAGAGATAGCTAAGAAGTCACACAACACAACTTTAAATAAGATAAGCCCTCGAACGAAGAGAAAAGGCAAGAGGAAAGTCAACTTGTTTATTTTAAACTCGTGATATAATTAGAAATTAAGAAGAATGCCGTAACTGGCCATTATATAGACAGGCAAAGATAACGTCCGAAGAAAGACTCGAACAATTAAATGCATCGATGAGAATGCCTAGGACTTAAAAAACGAGCAACATCTGAAAATTCAGATCTTGGATGTGGCAAGCGCCACCCTGGATAAGAAGGGCAGTCATGCAAGAGGCCTCAGAAGCCCAAGACACCAAAGTGGACCTGAAGAGGGTGGCTTTGACCCTGCAAGTTTTACTTGATCGAGATCCAAACCCGATGGATGAAAAATTCAGGGAGTTGGCCACCGGATGCTTTGCAAGTAAATTTTTGAGAAGCACCATCAGTATTTTATGCTTAGACTTTAAGAAAGCTGTGGCTTTCACCGATCTCTTGCTGTAAAAGGATGTCGCATTTCCTCTGATAGGAAACAAAACCTGAGCGATAACGTTGTCGGGAGTGTGATAAGCCAACCATTCTCATTTCTTTGTGCGCTAAGACAAGAAGTCCATGCTAGAGAAAGGGGTATGGTAGTATCCCGTCGTCATGGCACCCTTTTGACGTTATAGTAATGTGGCGTGGCGAGCTTCGCTGACAGTGTTGAACACACGCCCTGCTTGGGTCATCACTGCTGAATCCCGACATGGAACGTCTATTCTAATGAGGCACCAAATTCGCTCTTGAATCCCGGCCTGTTTTCTTCTTCATCACCAGCACGTCAAGAACTCTCTGCCAATTAGAAATTTTAAGGGGGCTTCGTGGACCATCCCCCTTTATCTTAGAGACCTCCACGACCGGACATATTGAATTTAGATTGCTCTGGGACGTTGAACTTGTAGGTTTGTTGCAGCGCATCTCCGGTTTCATGCAGAAGTCGTGAGTCAGTTTGTTGGACACCACTGAGGCAACTGTAATTGCCGGATAGTTGTAAACTCAGTGTATTTTTATTTTCTTCTATCATTTTTATTTTTTTTCGTTTAATAAATTTGATTTCTTTTAAACTTAAAATTGGATTTAAGTATTTTCCAGTAGTTGTGCCATTACTTTAACGCTCTGTCGATTATACCGTTACTACTGTTGGGCTACGACGTCACAAAGCTCATGGTTTTTCTCCAGCTGGTGTTTCTGCAGCTTCACCAACTCGAGGTCACCTCACCTAAAAGAGAAAGCTAAGAAGTCACACAACACAATTTCAAATAAAAAGAGACCTTGAACGAGGGAAAAAACGCAAGACGTAAGTCAACGTGTTTATTGTACACTCGTGATCTGATTAGAAATTCAGAAGATTGCTGTATCTGGCTATTAAATAGACCGGCGCACAATAATGGATGTGGTTCAAAGATGGAATCTTTAACGAAAGAAGATTACCAACAAAAAAGTGGACTGCTAATACATAATTACGGTTCATTAATCCTGCTAATAATCCCATGACTAGGGTTTAGCCTGGATAGCGTAATAGTTATAGACGATACAGAGATTTTTAGAAGTCGAGTGCCCGATTATGTGGAAAACTGCATTGGCAGATGAGGTTACACAAAGCCTCCCTTTTATAAAAACTGATGAACAAACGTTAGATTTTTGCATCCAAAAATAAATATTATAGCCAAATGCAGTTGGGAATGCACTGAATTGGTGCAGAAAAGTGTCATTTAATCTAATTTTACTCATTTTACTCATCTCTGGGACCCACACAAATCGTAACAGTCATTTCAACCGCTGTTGTGTAGTGTTTTAAGAACATCAATGAAAAATTGCAATAAATTTAGAAATCTTATTGTCAACATGATATGCAAGAATAGGGAAATGGCAGACAATATAAGAAGACTAGGAACGGAAAGACATCCCCTTAGATGATTTATTAATAAAGGCTTTGAGCATTTGTGCCATTCTCGTGTCTCCTACTTCTTCCATATCCGTAGCAGTCTTGGTGAGTTGGGGAATCGTTAGCGAATTGATGTACAGCAACAAGGTCGATGGTTTTTTGGTGAGAATTCTTTTTAAAGAGGCTTTGATGAACGGGTCGGAGTTGCCAATTTCAGTAGCCTTTGGAGAAGTTAGTGCCCACGTCATGAAAAAGCTTACAGTATAGCAGCTTGGTGAAAGAGGTGAGCACAACAATAGCGGGGTGGCTATAGGAGGGATAGTTTCTTTACTTTTTGGTGGCTGCATCGCGTTCAGGGGTGTTGGAAACAAACTGCTATAGCAGAGTTGCAAAACAATGTCAACAGTACATGGTTGGACAGTGCATACGAGAAAAATACGCAATATGTAGATTTTTGGGGGGATTCTTCAGCAAAGACAAGCTGTCGTATGAAGAATTGCCAGAGGATGATGGCAGCGGTGATCTTTTTATTAATGACCTCATATGACAACACATTGTCAATATAGTTGTTCCATATTGCCAGAAATTTGTCCAAATTATGGTGAAAGCATTGTGCAATGTTTTTTTTTTTCTAATTTCATGATTAAAATAGTTAGTGAAAATCTAAGGAAATGAACGAAGGAAGTTAAACTTCCCTATTTGAATAAGATGAAAGAAAATTTAATTTGAAAACTTTTTTCTTATTTTTCATTAAAAGGTCCAGAATTGAATTCTAAATTTCATTCATAAAAAGTTCACAATAATGCTTTAAAAAGCGCAAAATTCTTCAAACATGCCTGAATAGTTTTTAAAAAAAATCAAAATATTACAACTATAATTTTATCCCCTTGGTTGTTATTCGATACACCATACAAGCCATTTGGAACGAAACAGAGCTAAAATGTATGAAAAAATTTTGAACGAAAAATTCTTAGAATGTATTACACCTACTGACTGCTATCTCACAGCAGTGTATGAATAAAGTTGTAATTGAGGTACAATAAAGCATTTGCTCCACCACAGTGAACAACCAAACATGGCATATTTCTTCGGAATAATGTCTGCATTGTTAACAGGGGCGTTTTAATTGTATTAAGTAGGGGAGTAAAATTTGAACACCTCTGGTCTGAGTCACAATTTATACTCAATAAAAAATGCCATAAGACTGAAGAAAAAATACGGAAATTTGATACAATATTATTAGAGAAATTGCTTGGAAAAAACACACACACAAAAGATATTCTCCAAACTACACTACTAAAATGCAAAACTGAACAAAACTTAATCAGAAAATTTAAAACCTCCACCACATCGCCGGCGCCGGCCTCCATGACATAGTGTTAGTGTTGCCAATCTATTAATACACAACTAAAAGGAGTATAGAGTTAGGAAGGAGTTGCCTCTACTGTCTAATCTTTTATCGTACGACCTTCTACGCATGCCTGAGGTCTCTTCTGATTTTCCCAAAACAGGGGGGAAATGCAAAGTAACATTTAACCAGGGAGTAAAAACTGAGAGCACCGGCAAGTGCTTTTCCTAACCTGTCACCCCTTTTTCAAATGGAAGCGTTCATGCCTACCAGGCGCTCCTTTCGAGGTTGGACAGTAATAGAAAATCTTGTCCCCTGGTGGACAAGCAACTCCATGTTTACCGTATGTGTAGCATGGTATTGCGAGTGCGCAGCTGTTTTTTAGCCTTTTTTAAGTGTAAAATATATTCCGAGTCTTGTGAAAGCCTTCACACAACGAAGCAAAAGGAAGATACATTGATAAAATAAAGATTATTAACAATTAGGAACCGTATTTATTAAGCAAATATAAATAAAAGCTGATGCACGTCTAACTTGAAGTACAAATACAAAAAAAAATTAAAAAAAAAGGATCGATAGATAGATTCACAGTTTATGACTATTTAATGCATTAAGAACAATTAAATCCTATCAAAACAAGAACATTAGCTAACAGTTTGTTGTTATTCTACTCATCAGTGCTAAAAACACGGAGAGTTTAATAAATAATACTTTTTAAAAAAGATTGAGACGTTGAAATTGAAACATCAGCAGGGGCGTAGGAACCGGGGGAGCTCTGGATCCCCCTAGAATATTTCGGTCCAGCTCAGCTTCCCCGGAAAAGTTTCTTTGCTGCAACATTCTGTAGCACCCCCCCCCCCCTCTCAAACCTGTTTTCAAATGTGTGATTTACTTTTCCTAGGAAATTCACGCAATGTCAATAAAAATCGTCAACAGTCATTTCTTTTAAAAGTACCATTTGGAATTTTTTCCGTTAGAAAAGTTTGAGCTTTTCTATTTCTAAACAAATATTCCATCTAAAACTAAGTTCCTATTGAAAATGCAAAAGTGTACTTAAACTTGTCCTTTTGAGGAAAGAAACAGCAACGTTTTTTAATTAAAAGTGTTTATTTGAGCATTTATGACTTTGTAATTGATGTTGTGTGTAAAGGGGCGAAAAGTGCGCCCCCCGACCCTCTCCAGAAAGCGCATTGCGCCGGGCTCCCCCTGTTTATACAAAGTTCCTACACCACTGAACATCAGCATGAAATACAAACAAAACAAGCCAAAACTGAAAAAAGAACGGGCCAAATAACAGTCAAATTTACAAAAAAGAAAGATTGCAGAGCAAATCATTGGCAACAAAAGCAGACGACCTCTCGAGTATGTTTAGTCTTAGAGTCAAGTTCTTAAAATCTGAAGGAAAACACTGTATAGTAGGATAAGATGATCGCAATATCTTCAATAACAACAAATAATATAGATAAAGCACCGAGTTGGTACAATTCTTCAATAATAATTTCATTTTTTAAACGAATTTTTCAACAAAAAAAATTTTAATAAAAAGAATTTTTGGAAAAAGTTTTGTAAAATTTCGGAGGGGTTTGAACCCTAAAAACCCACCCCTTAAATACGGCCATGACCCAAAACTTTGGGATTTTAACAGAGTTTGTTATTTGTCATTACAACAAACTATTATAAGAGGCGTTAAGACATTTTGATCCTCATACCGTCATTCTGGATTCTGATAGACAAGAACAAATTTTTCTTGCCCGCCTCTGGGAAACCTGACTTCAAGCATTGCACCAAAGGTGCCCACTTTTTATTACCCTCCACTACTCCAAAGTAGGAGCCTTACTTCAAAGTATTTCTGTATAACCCCTGGGTGCACCCACCAGGGGCAGGGGATAATTTTTAAGGCGTTTACAGGGGCATTTTTTCTCGTTTTGGGAGCTCTTTTTTGGTAGTGGATGTCTTTGCGGTACTTGAGGGTGTGAATTTGCTCTTGTTAAGATGGGCCCTCTGTATATACAGCATGTCTATATTCGACCTTTAGTGACCTCTATTTTCGCAACCGTTGAACGCAGATGCATATTAAGCAGGTCAGAATAAAGTTGTAAGGTTAAGATATTAACGTATGTGGAAAAAAAAAAAAAAAAACAATCTAACTATTTATACGCTTTGAAGATTCCTATACTGCAGTGCTAAGCACAAAAGTAGTATCTGCAACCGAGCTCAAACTGGGATACAACTCTTTAACCATGTATTTAATTCAGATGAAACTTTTTTTGAATTTTCTTAAAAATATTTCCCAGTCTCAAATGACTATATAATTTTTGTATTTAGGTCAAATGCGACACAAAGAGCCACATGATGGCAATACTCAATTTTGTTAAAAAGTACAGATGTGACTTTTGTGCTTTAGAACGGCAGTACAGCCACAGTAAGGGAACATTTTCAAATAATAATTAAATAATAATAATAACACTATAAAATCGATACATTTAAGACAAAAATTTCAAGATTTGAATTAATTGTTCAAGATTTGATTGTTTCAGATCAAAATTTTCTCTCACCGAGTCAGAAAACAGGGCCGTCGCTTAGGTGTTATGGGGGGGGGGGAGGGGTTCACGACCCCCTTTCAGAAATGTAGCGCAAATTTCGATTTAGTGATTGAAAAAAAAGGAGAGGGGGACTCCACATTCAGAAAAAAGTTAAATATTAACACTTCATAAACAACTTCAACGAAAGTAACTTCAAAGTATTCTTTCTGCAAGACTTTAAAAGGAAAATGCAATATTTGAATATTATTTGAGAACTTTCAATGGTCTGCAATAAAATTTACCAAATTGACTGCCGCCGAAATACACCTTACAAATATTTTATTGACAAAAGAAATTTATTCAGTGCACAGTACAAACCCTTGAGTAATTGCTGATGAGGTTCTGTAGATTTATTAAACTGAAGCTTAAGCTTCACTTTAAAAAAAAAAATGGCTAGATGAATAAAGAAGATAGCTTCATAGGAGCCGCCGATATATTTACATTTCTTTCTTTCTTTTCGCGTAAAAATATCATAAGGAACATCAATTAAGTGGAGAAAAATACATGCGCCGTTGAAATATATTTTATTTAGAAAAAAAAAAAAAAAAACAAAAAAGAGAGTAATGGGTTCAAAATACTAAAATAGATAGTCATGCTAGTAGCTATAAGTGTTTCAAAATGTAAACTCATGCTTGTGAAAATTGCAACACTATGAAGGAATCATCATAATTGAATGAAATTTAATGCACAGCTGAGTGATAATGGTACAAATAAATGATTTAACTTAGAAAGCCAAGAAACAATGAAATTAGTATTTTGTGCAGCCACCACGCACTGCAATAAGTGCTGCTACGCAATGTAGCATGGAGTCAGACAAATTTTTAATGTCTGCCTGATCAAGAGCATTCCACACTGTTTGTACGCGTACCCACAGTTCGTCTGTAGAAGCAACAGGACGAGGATCAAGAACGAGACGTCGACCAACGAAATCCCAAACATATTCAATCGGCGGCGTATCCGGGGAATATGCTGGCCAGGGAAGAAGCTAAACCTGCTGCGATGCAAGGAAGGATTGAACAGTCCTAGCGAAATGAGGGCGGGTATTATCCTGCTGAAATACAGCGCCAGGCAAGCGTTGAAGGAAGGGGACAGCTTGGGGCAGTTGAACTTCTTTGATGTATTGGTTGCTTTTCAGTTTGCCCACAATTTGTAGCAATTGATATCGCCCGTGATATATGGCACCCCAGACCATGACTCCAGGTGTTCGTTCACTGTGACGTTCAATAATGGAAGGTGGCGTTCACCGGCATAGCGTCGGACCCAAATGAGGCCATCATGGTACCAAAAATTAAAGCGGGATTCATCAGAAAACATAACATACTGCCAATCAGCACGCCAGTCCTTATGCTGATCGGCCCATTTTAGATGCAGGCGGCGACGGTTTAGCGTGAGGGGAATCTTGTATAAAGGAGTCCTTGTGCACAGTCCACGCTGCAGCAGACGTCTACGAATTGATGAAGCACACTAGAGACGAGTTCGGGCTCACTTTTGAAGGCCCGAGCCCGAGAATTTTTAATCCGAGCACGCCCGAGCGCGAGTGATATTGTCTTGTTTTGAGCCCGACCCGGGCCCGAGCCCGAGTGTATCAAACATCAATATATATATTTTTAATTTCCACTTGGGATGCACTGCCATATGGTTTATCGTAATAGCAATTGCAAATATATTATAAGTGGGTGCTATCTTTTTGAATTCTTATTAATATTATTTTAATTTTTTTCCGATGTGCGGAAGCTGAGAAACGATGTATGGGAGTGGGAGATAAGGTGATAGATGTCATTTCTCTGAAACTCTTCCCGAACAAAGCAATTCTGCCATTAAGAAAAACTGTTCTCACGCTCTTTAAGTACCCAATATTTTATTCCGTGAACGTTGTATTTGTATAAAAACTGACTATCTTAATATGAGATCGAGCCCGAACCCGCCCGAGCCCGAAAGCTGCTAGAAGTTAAAGGGCCCGAGTCCGTCTCGGGCTCGGGCCGAGCCCGACTCATCTCTAAAGCACACGCTGAAACACCCAGGGCCGTCGCTAGCTGAAATATCTGGGGGGGTGCTGAGAATTTGGCGGCCCTGGGCTCATCATACAGGGGGGGGGGTGAGGGCAGTGGCGTATAGGTTTTTATTTCGGAGGGGGCCCATATAATCAAGGTTAACCCCCCCCCCCAACTTTCTTTTTTTTCGCTATTACTGTAAGACAGGTAGAAATTTTCAAATTGAATTAAAATGTTGTAATTTTTGGAAAAGATAGAAAATTACGAAGTTTTAGATTCCCTCCAAAATATTTTTCAAAATTGAAATTATTTATGCTGCCTTTGATGACGTTGGAGGATCAAGACTCCTCTGGGAAACTTACTCGAACTTGAATTCTAAACACGCAATTTCAGGCTATCTTTAGTAACGTTAAAGGAATTGAGAAGACTCCGGGCATCTCTCCTGAAATATTTTAACACTGAAGCACAAAACTCAAGATATATTTCCTCATGATAGAGTAAAAGAAAAGAAGATGAGTTTTTTTTTTTTTTTTGAACAGAAGTCTCATTTAAGTTATCTTTGGGAAGTCAAAGTTCAAAGACCCTCCCCTGAAAGATTTTCGATATATAGATGCGCAATTTCGCGTTCTCTTTGGAGACATTAAGAGACAAAAAGTGGTTAGGGATCTCCCTCCGAAAATTTTCAAAATTGAAACCGTAAGCCATCTCTACTTCAGACCATCTTTGGTAGTAACGTTAGCAAAGATTCTCTCCCGAAATGTTTCGAAATTAATGTTTAAAAAACGTTTTTATTTAGGTTATCTTTTTACCGTCAAGAGAAGAGGCAGGATTCGGGCGCTGTGCCCCGAAATTTTGCGGCATTGAAGCTTCAAGAATGCCATTTTAAGCTCTATTTTTTGAAACTGAAGGTCCAAAATTTTACTTTTAGCAGAGGTGCTCATTACTCCCAAGAGCAAAAACTTATCATCCAAGAATTCCACGAAGATCCCTCTAAAAATGAGCCCACGAAAGAAAAAGAAAATAAAAACTTTTAAAAACGCCCCTTAAAAATAATTCAATAGCGCCGCTTACGCCATGATTTTTGATAGGAACAACTGCTTTTAGGCTTTGTCTGACAACATTTAGGATAATAAAAGGATTTAGGGACTCTTCCGGAAATTTTTGCACATAGAGACTGTAATTCGGGAGCTCTTTCTTTTCTAAAAACACATTTTAGAGCTAAA